>JAIPMN010186161.1:0-50838 GCA_020650975.1 Apostichopus californicus
GGGTAGGCTGAGGCGCACGCCCCTTTCGAAATCCTCGACCCGTCACTGGCTACCCTGTGTATATAATAGGGATCAGCGCTGTAAATATGTCACTGTTCCTCTTTCTCTTCCCGGTGTCTTTGCGTTTTTCTTCTGTTCCCGCCCTTTCTCCTTTTTTTCTCTCTTCTTTTTCTTTTCCCTTCCTTCCTCTCCTTCCTCCCCTTTTCTTCCCTCCTCTCCCCCCTCTTTTTTCCCTTCTTTCTTCTCTCTTTTTTTCTCTCCTCTTTTTCTTACCCGGGGGCGCGCGCCCCCAACGCCCCCCCTGGATACGCGCCTGGTAATGTAACCCTTCTTTATGTATGATGGATCAGAACTTTTAGTAAAGCACTTTGATAACTTTAAGTAGTTACTAGGTTCTACCGTCCTATAGTTTCACGACGAATAGGGGTTGCGCATGTATGAAATGACCACTTACCAACATTTGAAATATATTCGTTACTGTGTGGCAGTCTCTAAATTGATAATTTTTTCTTTCCTACACATGTAAGTATTTGTGTTAATAAGTTGTGTCTCCATTACTAATAGCACTCCCTTTACTGCATCAGGGACGTAGCCAGAAATTTAAAAGGGGTTGGGAGGCATTATTACACTTAACGGACCGCCATGATGTACAAAGAAACGTTTTGCCCAAAATGACTCACACGTTGCAGAAAATAAACAATGATGAGAGTATGGTATTGTATTGTAGCTACACGGTGGCTTAATAGGGACATAGGAAGATAAATTAACAATTATCTTGACTTCTTAAGTCAAAATTTTGATACTTTATCTCAAAGTTATGACATTAAAGTCAAAATGTTGAGATATTAAGTCAAAATGTTGAGATATTAAGTCAAAATGTTGAGAACAAATTCAACAGTTTGAGATTTAAGGACCCTTTTTTCCCCTTATGTCCCTATTAAGCCACCGTATGTAGCAGACGAAATTTCAGGGGAAGGATTGAGAAGGGTCTCTTATAGCTTCCTTCAACCTGAAAAGATGTCGGTAACGATATTTCCTGCTTTAAGTTAAATGTTATTTTTCGGAGTACCCACAAGGGGTGGGGGCGATCCATCCCCCACCCGTTGCTACGTCCCTGCACTGATTACACTTTAAGCACACATTACTGTTAAATCATACATCAGTTTGAAAACCTCAGTCAGAAAAAAACACCTCAGATAATGTCAACAAGTGAGCTACGTCTGAAACATTTACAAAGCAAAACAATTCAGTTATTGAGGCACACCCAGATTTACACACCCAGATTGAAACGACCTTTCTGTTGTTGATAAGTATACGCAATGCCAACCATTATTACATTTACAGTAACAGTACGTTCAAGATGGAACAATGTGGTATCACTATATATACTTTAAGCTATTACTTAATGAACTAAATGTGACTTTGATAACATAGGCCAAACTGGTTGAATGATCAGCATGTCGTGACCTTTCATGTCTATGTAACTATTGCATAGCTTGTAATTATCATGACGTTTGTTGAAAAGTGACTTTCTCCTATAGATTTAAACAATTCGCAAGTGATTTTTTGTGTTCAGTGTGTGATGAAACCCACCTACAATCAAACAAGTTTCATCTTATTGTGTTCTATGGATTCAGTTTATCCTAGGCCTCTTGAAATGAGGCATATGCCCAGTGTTTAACACATGTACCAGAAAAAAACATATTCTATCTAACCGTACACTAAATATATCATATACCTCTTTAATTGAAGCGTGTGTTCAGTGTGTGATATAACCCAATCACAGTCACAGAGGTTTAACAACAGAAACATCGTTATAACATTTCAATCTTGACACTTTGCCAAGTCGAACTCATGCAAAGGTTAATTTTATTTTACAATACCCATGAAACCTCTGCAATGATTTGTACGAATAACATCAATAGGGCAGTTTCACTTTTGATTCAATGATCTATCAACCAGACTGAATCTGTCACGCCCACTTGCACACAACTTTGATCAGCAACTGCAGTATATCGCCATGTTAGGATGCAGATAGTGTGAGAAAGTTCAACATTGTCATGATTGCTGCCTGTTATAATATGGCAGTTGAAACTCTCTATTTAGTGTGCATTATAACTTTTTTCTACCCTGTTTACCTCGCCATTTCTGATAGCGCAACGATTAATGGTAAGTTTTTACTTGTGTTTCTTCATATGAAAAGCACTGTAAAGTTAGGAATCTTTCAAAAATACTTTTTCATCATCGTACGAAAACTTTGTTTGTGATTTTTCGTGTAGATTTGTAGAACCAGGAAGCGTCATAGAAATTAGTAAATAGGATTTTACTTTAAAGTAGTTAGTTAACTTCGGGAAAGATTAAACACTTAACAGGTTGTTAACAACGACCAAATACTGTAAAATTCTGAATTCTTTTGAGCTATCACACAACAACAATATTTGATATTTGAATATCAAGGTATCTAAATGCCTTTGAATTTCTTTGACTCGTAGACAACATCCCTCGCATAGTAAGGAAATTATTTAACTAATTTGCAATGAAGTGTACCTATAGTGTAACGTAAGAGCTTGTAAGATTCGGGACTGTAGATGCTTAAGTCAACGGTTGTGACTCAACACAGGCTAAAAATATAAAAAACAATGAACAGTGGTCAAACCATCTACAGTCGATCTGGTGAGTAGTGGCGATTAAAGACAATCGTTTACTTTAAAGAAGCATAGTAATTGATCAAATTTGCCCAACTGTGCTCTTTGTAACTTATCCCACAGGATGTGTTGGTGAATATTTCCCCGAGAAAGATTGTGAAAACGTCGCATTGTTAACAACTTCTGGAGAAGATATACAGCTGACATGCAATGCAACAAATATCGATAAAGCAGTATGGTTGAGGAATGATGAATATTTATACACGAGAAGGGTGGCTTTGACAGAGTCTAAGAACATCAAAATTGGAGAGAGTAATTATGACCTTTTTATGAGAAATGTTCAATTATCAGATGAAGGAATCTATTGGTGCAAGGAAAGTGGAATGACGGTAGTGCAATACTGTGTTCATGTTGTTGGTATGTTGCTTCCGAACATTTTTTATTTCAAATATAATGACATTCAAGTTAAATCAAGTTTAAATTTAATAGTACCTTTGAACCTTTAAAATATAATACTTTAATGAAACAATATCTCAAAAATCGTGAGATATTATGGCAGCACATGTTGGTAATTGTAGTTATGCTACGCTGTTTCCCAGTTTGTAAAAAGAAAAGAATAAAAGAATGTCAATAACTACTTACTCAGGAAGAGTGGAATTAAATGCAATGGAATTTTTCAGCCAGTTAAGAATACACTGTATCTTTTTTTAACTAGTTATTTGTGTACGTCATTTAGATAACCAATTGTTATGAAATGGTTGTCGGGATGAGGAAAATATAATGTGCAATGTTTAAATATTGTATTTTTTTTATTTCCTCCATAGATTTGTCACTGTCGTTAGATGATAAAATGCTACCATCAATTGCAAGTGTTGAACCGACTCGAAACCATACAATCAGCTGCCGTGTTAATGGCAGGAATGATTTCACTCAAGTTTTGTGGTTCATTTACGGAAATGAAATTTCACCGGTTTTATCATCTAGTAAAACTTGTCATAACAACGTCCTGTTTAATTTATCGTCGTTCGTTGAATATAATACTGTTCTCGGAAGTATATACTGTATGTTGACACCGAAACGTGGTTCGCAAATAATAAAACAAGCCCAGCTAAAAAAATTTGGTAAGTACGAAGTTCCATATTTATTAAAATTATTCACCGCCATTTTCTCACACGACTCTAACCAGCCATTTATTCTTCTATTGCAATGTAAAAAACTGCAATGTATTTTTTATTATATAGTATATACAAAAGTTTCAAGATGTATGGAAAACAATGAAAGATTTACAAGATTCTGAGAGAATCCGCCATTTTCTCACACGACTCTAACCAGCCATTTATTCTTCTATTGCAATGTAAAAAACTGCAATGTATTTTTTATTATATAGTATATACAAAAGTTTCCAGATGTATGGAAAACAATGAAAGATTTACAAGATTCTGAGAGAAACAAAAAACAAAAAGACGGTTCTTCTACAAATAAAATATATAAATATATAGCAAAATTACAGTTCGAGATGTTTTGATTTGAATTTAGTTTATTACGTCCGTTGTTATTGTTATTAGTTTGCTTTCATTGTATTACAGAATGGGTTACGAAATATACCTTAAAAAACGAACATTTACTTTGAAATTTGCCCAAATTGAAGCGATATATTTCAAAACCTATTAAGTAATAAAAAAATTTCCTGCCCAATTTGCCACGTGAGTTCGTGGCTGTAATAAAATGCTTCGTAATAACGTGAAGGTTCGTAGAACATCTTGCCCATTAGTACATATACTAGAGTTGATGATTGGTGTTCGAGGTTATGTTGATGGTTGCTCTTTACACTACCTCATCCGTTACTTAACCTGTTTATTTTGTCACTGACCTACAAATATCTTTCATTTTCTGAGCTTGTGGCTGTTCATTTTACCCGACAGCCTCTTGAACCAGTCACAGAGTACCCACAGATCCATGAGCGATACCCTACCAAGCCTCCGATAACTTGTCACTTGAGTAAAGGTCTCTTGTTTATTTTATTTTAATTTTTTTGAGGGGGGTGTGCTTGCCCCACCTTCGTCCAACATAGCTTTTTGCTTTGTCGCATACATAAAAAAGAGTTATATTTGATAATACACTCCCCTAAGACAGGAAAGAAAGTGTCGTTAGGTTTTTTATTTTTAAAATATGTGATTGAGAATTAGCTAACTGACTGTTAGTAACGATCATTGTCTTCTTTATGCTGCCAGAGAGTTTAGGTTGCAGCTCCGTCTGACTTTTTACGCACTTCCTCTTAGTTTATAAAACTCAAATAAAGGTTATTATTGACTCCTATAGAAATATTGGACTTTTACAGTTTAGCAGCATTCTTTACACTAAGTTTGTATAGCAATACATAGTGATTAGTTTGTTATAGTCAATTAATTTTGTCTTATGGGCTATATCACCTCTTGTAGAAAGTCTTAACACCCTGCAGCTTTGAAAATAACATCTCAGTTGCGTAAGTTAAACATTTATTTCAGATCCCAGATACGCCAAATAATGTCATCTAGAGTATACACAGGTAGCATCTAACCACTTTCTCAAATACAGAGGTAGAAGAAAATCATATTCGATATCACCATTGCCCCGCAATATGCAAATCTGTGTTTCTTAATAATTCATTGGATTGGACCATGACCTTAGTGATAAGGTTATTGACTCTTAGGAGGATATCTATTATTGAGCTGTCTGTACATTGAATTTGTATTGAAGTGCAGGGACTGAGAACGGTGTTTAGTTTAGTTTATTAGAAAAGAAAAGGATCAGGAGTGACACTCTAGTCTCTAAAAGCATTCTGTAACCCATCCACACTACTTGCAAGTACAACTTTCTCAGGCAAAACGTTCCAGTTATTCACAACCCTATTAGAAAAATGTTATGTCGAATATTAATCCTACTTTGTGAATTTTGGAGTTTAAGACAATGACCTCTGGTGCAACTACTATTAGCAAACATGAAAAAGTTAGTGTCAAAACCATACACAATCTTGGAACCCTGAATCAAATCATCACGTAACCTCCTGAGCTCCAGTGTAGTGAGATTCAACAGCTGTAACCGCCTATCCTACAAGGGACACTATTTAAGGAACTAAACATCCTAGTAGCCCTCCTCTAGACCTTCTGGAGTCCCTCCTTCTCTATAGCAAATAACGGTTCCAAGCCTGCACAGCATACTCCAGATGAGACCTTATCAACTGCTGATAAAGCCTAACAACTATGTCTTCTTTCAGAAACCTCAGTACTATCAATGGCCACCCTTTACCAACATGCTGTGATACCAAACACATCAGGTTTCAGATCCTCAAGAAGAACAGTAAATTCAGCAAAATTATTACGAATACTTCTAGTATTGGTAAAGGCAATCTTTCGTTTATCCATAAAACTCCGTACCTGAGCATGCCTCCTGATAATGTTAGACTATTATTATCACTTTTCTTGCTTTCAGAACGCCTGAAAGCACCTCCACTGAAAATATAATCCTTATCAAAATGTATTTCTGCCCCCATCGCCCCCAATTTAGTTTAACCATAGCTGTTCAACAGAGTAATTTACCATCCTACCAAACAACGAGGCCCAAGCATTTATAGCTAAGTGCAACCTACCCTGGCAAACAAATCCCTCCTACCCTGGAAACATGACCACATGTCAACAAATGTGAAGGAGAAGTCAGTACACAGTCTACCCAGTAAACCATTAAAAGTTACCAACTTATGTGACTGAACCTTGTTGTGACTGAACCTTGTTGTTATTTATTACCGTCAATCCCCTTGGCCTAATTTTATGCTAGGCCTTCTCGTCAATATCTTGTGAAATCGACCGAGTACTACAAGTAGGCCTAGGCTAGTACTAGCAGTAGTATTACTAGGCTACTTGTCCAACTTAGTCCTAAGTTATGCGTTATGGACTGCAAACTTAAATTGGCTTACATTTTAAATTAAATTTTACACTTTGACTTCTTTTGCATTAAAGATGTCATGAACGACCTAACTTTATAACTGTTGTCATATACTGTACAATGCATGCTTTAGTTAATGTCTCAAAGTTACTGAATTGGCTTCCAGCTACATTTCAAGTACATGACGGAGAAAGTGGTTTACACACTGTGGAATGCTGGTGGTCAGAAGAAGTTGGTGGCAGCCATTGATTTATAAGAACTTCAAGAGAAAGGTATGACTGTTAACATAAGAACACACTGACGTTTTCCTCATGTTATACTGCGTTTTCAATATGCCTTTGTTACTGGGCTCACACAAGGACTTTGATTTTTCTTCTTTTTTTGAGCTGCAGACAATACATTATTACCTAGCAATAACTAAAGCCTGTAACAAAATGCTGCACGGATAGCTCCCATTTAAATACTTTTAAATAAGGCTTTCAAGTTCAAAAGTGAGAGTGAAGTGGGGAACATGGATAATATAGTTGCAAATCACCCAAAACATAGAACATTTAAAACTTTGCGTAATGCAGCAGTTATAGTTGAGACCCAATCCCAATGTTTTGGCATGTTTTAAGTGATTTTATATATTCCAAAATTCAGTATTGAATATAGGTTTTTCTTATGAACAATATTACAGGTGTTATGGTTTAGTCTTCTTCTTTGTTCATGTCAACTTCCCTTCTGATGGTACAGGGATAGATGGTGATGATGATGGCCTACACACAGTCAGCACAGAGACAGTATTGTTTATTGCCGCTCAAGAGGGTTTAGCATCACAGGTAAGACTGAAAATGTCAATGATTTTACTCCGGCCTTATAAAAGCACCTGTTTTCTTTATGTCTGCTGATACCAACAATAGTTTGAGTTTTTATTTTACGTGCAAGGGTCAGTCGTGTAGTGCGTAGTCATCGTTTTGAGGTTAACTATTACCTCTTTTGTGGTTGGTAACAGATAACTGCAATAATAACTATTTTGCAGCTGCATTGGTAGGTCTTTCTACACTTAATTATCACCTGGCAGTTTTGATCTGCCTCTTAAGCATTTAACATGTAAAATTCCTTCGATCCCTGTGAACGGTAACATATAGGCTTTATTCTCGTTGTTTTCAATGAAATCATAGCCTTTCCAGTTATGACGGCATGTGTGTGTATGTGAGATGTGTATGTATTATCATAGTTATGATGAAGTATAGTTTGTGTTCATATGTATGTGTGTAACGCCTAGCTCGTAAACAGTATCTCTAGACGAGAAGCTTGGAACAATATAAGGTACGTAGGTTTAGAACATTGAGTACAAGAAGCACACTGTTTTTGGTAGAGGTCATTGCATGGTCATTCAGGGCCAATAGAGATCAAAATTTGATAACCTTGTAAAAACGATATTTCAAGAAAGGAGGCTTGGACCAATCAGTTTATAGTTTTGATTTTTCAGACATTTGTGCCAGCAGAGGTCAAATTGTAAAAACCATAATAACTTAATACAGAATCTCAAAATGGGATGTTTGAACCATGCAATTTCATGTTTGGTTCATAGTGTAACGTAACTTCCTTGTATGGTGGGGCAGTCTTAAAAGATGGGGTTGGCGAAAGAGAGTCTCGACATCAAGATGACAATGGAGAAGATGTTAAAGTGCCCGTGGCACAGTGGTACCGTTTATTCAGACCTCCGTTTCCTTACTTGGTTCATTAAATATTCTTATCCTTGCGTTACGCAGAACGTAAATGTTAGCGCAATTTCTCAACGCGGCGTCTAAACGCAGCGTAGAACACGGCATTAAACGCAACGCCCAACGCAGCGTCCAACGCGGCGCCACACGCAGCGTATAACGCAACGTACAACGCGGCGCCCAACGCAGCGAACGCAACGTACAACGCGGCGCTGAACGCAATGCCCAACGCAACGCCCAACGCGGCGCCACACGCAGCGTATAACGCAACGTATAACGCGGCGATAAACGGAACGCCAAACGCAGCGACTAAATATGAAAACAGATTCAAAGCTACAGAGTTAACTTAACGGTGTCTGCAATGCCCTTAACAGATGCAAATATACTAAGAACCAATCGATGGACTAAATGGCAGTAACGTTTCTTTCTGATAGCTGACCTAGGATAATCACTTATGTTCCTACTTACGGAGTAACTGAAATATATCCAATCACAGCAGATAACTGATCTTTACTAAAGTACATACAGTGTCACGCAGTTCAGAGCGCTACTAAATAACGTAAGTGATAACAATCGGTCAATAACGTTACTCTTAAATAACTGGGCGTAATCTCCCTCAGTGCAATATCGCAGTTTGCCTACAATTTAAACGGCTCACAAATGTATTCAATAATATTCTGAGCGCTTACAATATCTACGAACAGTTATACACGGTGCCGTGGTATTAGAAACCTACCAACTTGGATAATAGTAAATGATATGATACCGTACCGTACGTAGACGTCTTGAGAGATTTTGTCAAAGAGTCCCACGCTGCACGTACCATCAGTTCCTTTTATACTAGCCTGAATAATGGCTTAAGTTTACGCGTGTGAGAATGTTCTACTTCAAAGGACACCGCCTCAGAGTTGCGATCACCAGTCTTCCGGAGACCGAAAGGCCAGGTGCACGATTGCTTACGTCATAGTAAACAACTTAGGAGGATAACGGGGATTTCCCGGCAAAGAATTATAACATTATTTAAACAGTTAATACAGCTTAAAGAATAGCTTTCAAAGTTTAAGTACTACGCAAGTTCGGTTACACACCTCCCACCTTTGTTCCTAATGCGTCCTCGCATTTACTTACTTGAAACTAACTATTACTTTAAACAAATTATCCTACGTTAGAATAACACGGCTACCACTCTCGTTATCTTAAAACAATAACACAGAAAATATTAACATATTTATATTAGAAACATATTTACAAAATTTTAAAAACAACTGGTTCAGTTCCACGCATCGTTCCTCTGGAATCTTTCAACCACGTCCTTGATTCGTCCATCTGGGCATACGTTAGTGGTCACCGTTTGTTCTAACTTGCTATCGTCTTCCAGGTCAACTTTATCCTCTCTCATAATGGACAGGGCCGATCGAGGGGATTGCCGGTTTGACTGTTTGGCCAGTGGGTTGGTGAGAACGGGGGAAGTTTTCTGGCAGTTCTTTCTCCTCGCCGGTGTCGTTTGTGGTATAGGCGGAGTGGATGGGCGATCTTTGCCCTCCCTCTTGTCCTTCCCGTCATTCGGTCCACCAATGTCCTTGATCAGAGATCCAAGTAGGGAATCCAGTGGTGGCCATGACTTTTCCCTCCTCTTGATCTTCGGAGGTGTCTTTACGCCGTTGCTTTGCCGTTTTCTTGATCCATGTCCCGATTCTACTTCGTAAGTTTCGGTGGTAACAGTGCAAGGATCTTTCGGTTTGGCATTCTCGGTGTGTCGGCTGGCAGTGTGACGTGTGATGTCGAATCTCCTGTCAGAAGAATAAACACAATGCTGGCAAGTGAACTGTCGTCGAGGTCTCTCGTGCTTCTCCTTGTAATGGTTTGCAAGATCGACCCTCTTTGAGAACTTCTTAATGCAGCCTGTAGAACAGTACTGAACCTCGAACTTATCTTTCTCCATTTTCTGAAAAAAATAAAAAATTAATAGAAGAACATTAGTATAACTTTGACATTGTGGAGACTATCTTAGTTTCCATCTCCGGCTCTCGTTTTAGGATCCATTGAGGGGGATCGTCACCCGTGTAAGCTTTCAATCGATCATGATTTACCACTTTTTGGTCGCATTCTTGGCCCCATCTTAACACAATAGAGTACGTCAGTCAGTTTCTTGAGTACTTTTCCTGGTCCTACCCAGGGTCTTTGCAGTTTAGGGGAGATGCCTTTCTTCTTGGTTGTATTAAGGAGCCATATCAGATCTCCATCCTGATAGGTCTGACAAAAGGCTCTCCTGTCATGTAATCTCTTCTGTTTGTTACTCGCCATCTTGAGATGTTTCCTTGCATTTTCATGTACTTTCCTCAATCGCCGTTCGAGCTCCTCGACGTACTGGTTAAGCGATTTAGTCGTCTCATCAGGTGTCTTCCGGAGGTGAAATTGTAACGGTAGTATGACTTGTCGCCCTAGCAAAAGTTCAGCGGGGAATACCCTGTACTCTCGTGCTCGGCTGATTTGTATGCCATCATAACAAAGGGAAGCCAGGAATCCCAGTCTTTCTGATTCTCGTTTACGACCGTAGACAGCATCGCCTCCAGAGTTCTGTTAAATCTTTCCATCATCCAGTCCGAATTCGGATGGAATGGTGTAGTCCTGGTCTTTTTGACGTCAAGAAGTTTGCACATCTGTTGGAACAATTGGGACTTGAACTGTCGTCCTTGGTCTGTGTGAATTTCACCTGGTATTCCGAAGCGACAAAAAACTCTTCTACCAATATATTGCAACTTTTCCTGCCTCCATATTCGGCATAGCATAAGCCTCCGTCCATTTGCTGAAATAATCTGCTATCACCAGCACATACTTATTTCCCCTCTCTGACACTGGAAGTGGACCCATCATGTCCATAGTGCATCTTTGAAGAGGCTCATCGAAGATATACTGATTCATTTTCCCCTTCGGTTTCTTCATAGGGCCCTTTCGTGACGCACGGGTATCACAATTCTTGCACCACCTCTCCACAGCTCGACGGTACCCGCTCCAGTAAAAATGGTCACGTATTCTACCTAGTGTCTTCCTCCCCATGAGGTGACCAGACAGACGATGGTTGTGAGCATTCTCCAGTATTTCTTCTTGCAATTCCTGTGGTACTAAAAGTTGCCATTACTGCGTTGCTCCGGTTCCAGACTCAAAGCATCGGTGGAGGATTCCGTCTCGCAGCTGGAGCCGATCCCATTGTGTCAGGTAGTTTCTCAAAGTGGGACTCTCAGATGCGATGGAATTGGCTACTCTGTTACAGTTTGTGTTTTGTCCTTATCTGGTAAAATGCCATCTTGAGAAACGATGTGGCCCAAGTAGGTTACTTGGTTCTGAAACAGGTTACACTTCTTGGGAGAAAGTTTTAGTCCGGCGTCCTGTAGCTTACCCAACACTTCGATCAGCCTGAGTACCGCTTTCTCAAATGTGTCTCCATAGACTATGACGTCGTCCAAGTACAAAAGACACGTCTGCCACTGTTGCCCTTTCAACACTCTCTCCATCAATCTCTCGAACGTAGCGGGAGCGTTGCATAACCCAAAAGGTAATACTTTGAATTGATAAAAGCCATTGTAGGTCACGAATGCCGTCTTCGGTCGGTCTCCTTCCTCCATTTCTACCTGCCAGTAACCACTGGCCAGATCCAATGTGGAAAAACACTTCGAAACTGCCAGTGTATCCAGAGTGTCATCGATACGGAGTAGGGGATAAAAATCCTTCGTAGTGACGGCGTTCAGTTTCCGGTAATCTACGCAGAATCTAGTAGAGCCATCTTTCTTCTTAACCAACACCACTGGAGAGGACCAAGAACTAGATGAAGCTCCATTCGTCTTGTTGCTCTGGACGACCGCCTTGACCCCAAAGATTCCGATACTGATCGGCAACCTGATATCTTATCCGTGTTAGCATCAATTACATTAACAGCATGACACGAGCCAACCGTCGTACCTTTGTAGATAGTGACTGGCATCGCACTGGGATTCAATAGCCGCCACAACCCTGGCTAACATCAGTCCATGACGTTTCAGAAACTTCTCGCTGTACTCCGTCACAGTCAGTCCTCGGTATCGTTCCTCTTCTGCAAGCCTCCATGTCACCACTCGTTCGCTCTCTGGTGCCACCACTACGGTTTCCCCAAGTGCAACCCTACAACAGCCTTCCCTTGGCTTCTCCTTGTTGTCCTGTTGCCGCTCACAACCAATAGTTAGCTGACCCTTTCCAGCGTCTATGGTACAGTTGTACATCTGCAGGAACTTATATCCCAATAAGCCATCTGTGTCGATATTAGCCACCCAGATTTCGTGTTTCACCTTCACACCACTGATTTCTAGTTGAAAATAACCTCTGCCGTGAAAAACAAGGGGTCTGCCATCTGCTACGTTCATCTTAAGAGAAGCGTCTGTTAAAGCTGGTCTTCCTTGTTCTGGTAGCATCATGTAGACTTCAGGACTTATCAAGGTGATGTTAGCTCCAGTGTCTACAAGAAAATTCACTTGGACACCTTCAAGCCTTCGCGTCACATAGAGTCCGTTCTGCCCTACCGACAATGCTCTACTTTTAAACGTAATCTTCGTGGGCGTGTCATTGCTGCTAGCCAGTCTCTGCCTTTCGAGGCTGGCTGCTGCTCGTTTCCCTGTCGTTTATAGTCTCTTGGGAAAGTCTGTCCCTTTTTGCGCTCTTGACAGTCTCGACTAAACTGACCCGTCTAACCGCATTCCAAGCACTTCCCGTCGTTCGTCTTCCTTCTGTATCGACCTGGCCCACCCGGTCTACTTGTTTGTAATTGGGACAACTGATGATTCAAATTTTTGAAACTCTTCTCCAGTGCAGTCATGAGGCTCCACTTTTTCACCAACAGCACGTACCGCTAGTTTTCGGGACGAAGATTTCTTTGACTCGGCTAGGCCAAAAGCTTCAAGCTCTACTGCTATAGTCACGGCGTCTTCTAAGCATCTTGGGCGTGCTTAGTATACTTTCCACTTGATGTCACTGTCTCTAAGAGCGTCTATAAAGAAATCCTTAGCCAGCGTCTCCTTCATCTCTAATGAGGCATCTGGATAGGCACGGCTAAGCAAACGTTTGATGTCGTGTGCTAGTTCAGGCAGGGTTTCTGTGGGATTCCTGGATCTGTTTCGTAGTATTGCCTTGAATACTTTGATTTGTTTGATTCCTTTTTCCAAATCGCTGCTCCAAGGCATTAACGAGTAAATGAAACCTCCGTCTCCTAACTGGTTTCAAATCGGCCAAAACTGCTTGTGCCGGACCAGGTAGACTTGCAGGAAGCTGCAGAGATCTACAGCGTTCGTCCCATCCATTGAGTTCAGCTATTAGCTCGAACTGTACCAACTAATCCTTCCATGGTGTTGAAACGTCAAAGGCAGGAGATGGGGCCCTGTGAGTGTTACCTATCGGCATCTGCGGCAATCTTCTGTCAGCACCTGCAAAAAGTAAATTGGTCTTACCTATGTTAGTGTCACCACCGTCGCCGTACACGTGGGGTTCTCTTCCGTCGAAGTGTCTCTCATCGGCCGGCCGCATGTCGCCAAGGAATGGGTTTCCATTGTTAAACGCTGGTGGACCACTGTTTGGCGCATCTTTCCTCTTCGAGTCTTTCGTTTCTCTCTGACCTCGTGAGTTGACCCCAGCGCTAAATCCTTGGTGTTGCTCGACATTACTTGCCACCGGAAGCCAACTGTTTCCTCCTTGAAAGGGCTCCCTTTCTGGTCCACCTTCACCCTTGCTATATCGACCGCCGTCCTCCGTGTAGCCGTCCGGTCCGATAGGGCACCGTCCTGCAGTTTCTCTGTCTCAACTCCACTGTGCTGGCCACGATAGCATCCCCTCCTCTGACCATCCTGACAGACTCTCATTCGGTTGTTCTTCTCCCCGTAAAGCTTAGGCCATCCTGTCACTACTTAGGCTGTCGTCAAAGGGGTTTAACCCAGGCATCTCGGACTGGTTTGCCTCCGCCCAGTTCACCAACAGTCAGCACGTGATACAAATCCCACCGTTGCCACCAATGTAACGTCACTTCCTTGTCTGGTGGGGCAGTCTTAAAAGATGGGGTTGGCGAAAGAGAGTCTCGACATAAAGATGACAATTGAGAAGATGTTAAAGTGCCCGTGGCACAGTGGTTCCGTTTATTCAGACCTCCGTCTCCTTCCTTGATTCATTAAATATTCTTATCCTTGCGTTACGCAGAACGTAAATATTAGCGCAATTTCTCAACGCGGCGTCTAAACGCAGCGTAGAACACGGCATTAATCGCAACGCCCAACGCAGCGTCCAACGCGGCGCCACACGCAGCGTATAACGCAACGTATAACGCGGCGATAAACGCCAAACGCAGCGTCTAAATATGAAAACAGATTCAAAGCTACAGAGTTAACTTAACGGTGTCTGCAATGCCATTAACAGATGCAAATATACTAAGAACCAATCGATGGACTAAATGGCAGTAACGTTTCTTTCTGATAGCTGACCTAGGCTATTCACTTATGTTCCTACTTACGGAGTAACTGAATTATATCGAGTGACTCCTTCTGCACATTATCTATATGGATCAAAACCACATCATCATTTGAAAAAAAAAATTTACCCTTTCACTGACATCCTGGGTTTTGGCACCTGGCAAACATACCCTGGCCCTTTTTGCTTGTTAAACTTGTGGTATGAGGCAATGGAATAAATTCCTAGAAGAAGACGCTGTTTCGTGCATTCGTTGTTCAAATCGTTGCACATTTAAACAAGTCAAACCGAGATATCACCAGAGGCGAATCCCGGGATGCAGTTTCAGACACTTCTTATTCTATGGTTTTGGTAGTGAATTTAAAACACAAACAATTATAGAAAGGTCTTCTTTTGTTTCTTTTCTTGTTCAAACTGTTTTGAATCACATTGTTGGTCAGGGTAAAATTACCTGGCTCTTTTGCCTTTGATTACACAGTGTTAAACGAAAGGTCGAAACAATCCAGCCGTTTTTTTTTATGACACATAAGTTTGCTGCATTTTAAAGCAGCATTTTGCGTTTGGTCGCCGTTTCCTACTTTTTTGACATGTCCATCGAGTTTTTTACATATATCAATCACTAAACAGCAAACTAAGATATTAGCCAAGTTTTTCCCTGCCAACAACGTTAATTGGCGAGTAATTAAGGATATTTGCAGATAATGAGAGAAGTGTCCACGACAAATTCCACAGTTAAAATTAATCGCATACAGTTTCTCCAAACCCACTAGTTTGAATTCAACCAATCAGAGATGCAGGTTTAGTTATGAGCCGTTGCTAAAAATAGATTCAAGACTTTGCGTTGGTACAACCAGGGAGTTGTTATGGAACTCCCTGGTACAACTGCCATATAGACTGTATACAAATCACGCATGGTGTTGTATTACGTAGACCTATTGGTCAATGACGTTCGTAGTGTTTAAATATTCATATTATGGGCGAGGTTTATTGGGATCCCAATGGAAAATATCTTGGAGAAAAACAAAGTTGAAAGTTGCAAATTTCTCGACTTTTATGCCACCATTTGAAGTAAGATTTAAATATATAAGCTAGTTATGTATGTCGTTATGGCATAGTGGAGTCAGTGAGGTTGAGAAAAATCATAGAAAAGGACGCAAAATGCTGCTTTAAGATTATAGTTTCAGTTCAATGATTTTTTTCTTTTTAAAATACCTTGGGTAGCCGATTTTGGCTATTGTTTGCTTTGACGAACTCAATCGCGCACCGTGCTGTTAGTTCGCGGAGCTGGGCTTCCTGGACTTTGGTGAACGCAACTCATGGGCGTTTTTCTTTAAAGTAGTCATTTCTCGCGCGTAATCTTAGACCAAACATTTAGGCTAATATAGGTGCTGCAGCTGATTGGAATATTCAGACAAATTCACGTACGAAACACATGCTATGTATTCTACATTATCTTATCAGTTTGATCAACATTGTGGGACTTAGCTAATTTTCCAATATCACCGCACCGAGTTCCGTAGATACTGTAAATGCTCGAAATATTTGTTATGTATTTGTGAGTTACATCAATTGCTAGCGCGGCACTATTGCTCTGAGTGTAATCATTATGTAATGTGCATTGGTCTCGTTATGCAGTCGATCATTTTCAAGATACAATACTCATTAACTGCGCTGATAACTATGTGAAACTATTTATACAGCATTGTCACGTAAAGGATTAGTATTCTATTTATACTGACGCTGCGTTCGGCACTTTGTTACTCGATGGGTGAGAACACTGCGGAAGTCGTAAATTGACAGTAAGTTTTAATCCACACAGAGTAGAACCAGTAGTGCTATCAATAAAAGCTGTAAGCTGTTTGTAATGAATTTCGCAAGGAATTGTAATCCAATCAGGCGAGTATCCAGGCCGTGGCACATGAGCAACCCCCACCTTTACAGGTTACTGTGCCGACATCATATATAAGACAACTTTTTAAGTTACAGTACACAAATATTAGTATTAGGAAAGGGAGCCCATAGGGTGGCACAATGTTATGAGGTAGACTTTTGAAGCAATTAAGCTGATCAAAGTTATATGTGTGCTTAGGCACACCTCGCAACCTCCTACTAACCATTAACATATTTGCAACTCCAAATTCAATTGACATAATGCTAAAGAAAAGCAAATGAGAGCATATTAACACTGATGACTAAACATTTCTGCCTCTCGGTGTCCATAACTCACTGATAACTTACGCGGGCCTATTAGTTAAAAACTAAACCAGTGCATGTGCAAGTCTATATGACTCTGAATTTCCAGCTTACGTTTAACCTTCCGAATATGTCAATGGTGTGGCTCCTGATACATGAATTTGAAAAAAAGGAGTATCCACCTCAAAAGTGTTCTGTTGATTTCATTTTGTTATAATCATTCAAGTATAATGAGTTTCGCAACTGTTTTGCTTTAATAGAGAGTAAGAGTGCTCATTCATTATTTTAGAAAAGGACTGTAATTAGTGTTAGTGTTTGAATGGTTAAAAACAGATATGTTGGTTTCGTTGTATAATTAGAGTCGACGGCCCATTTTTAAGAACTTTCATTGTTCAAAACAAAGCTTGTTTGCATTGGCATCATGTTTAGTCTTACTAAAAAGATTGAATATTCAGAGTTTGAATCTTTGTTTAATTAACCTAAATCAAAAGAAATTGAAGTGTTTTTCATTAATATATAATTTTTACAATGCTGATTAAAAAGGAAAGTAGAACTGATTAACGGTAAATGTCGGCATGTGTTGTGACAGATTAAGGAAAACTCCAAAGATGTAATTAAGAGAAAGGGAAAATTGAAATCTGATTTCTGAATACCTCGAGTAAAACATCAAGACAAAGAATGGAAAGGCTATTTTTATATTTGACATATTTATTTGTTTTGCCACAAAAGTACAGAGTGGAGGGAAGTCTTCCATAAAGCTTAAAAGCTTAACAATGTGGAAGACTCCCTGAAGAAAGAAAAGAAAAGAAAAACAAAATATATATGTGTATAGATACAAATACATAAATAAAAGTACAAATTAAATGTTCAATATATATATAGTAATTACATACAGGTATAATTTACAGGTACAGGTACATACAGGTACAGGTACATACAGGTATAATATTACCAAACAAAACTGATATAAATACATACTGAAAAAGTCGGTTCTGCTGATATGATACAACATCCCTACCAGTTCGTGCTGATGTTATTGTAATTCACTAAATGAAAGCATTTTCATGTTACCTTTTTTTACCATGATCGTTAGTGCAACATAAGTTATACCTAATGGAATTAAATTAGGCATAAAAAAAAACGAAAAGAGTAAACAAAAGCAAGAAGAAATTGTCAAATATCACAATGAACAAACTTAACCGAACAAATAAGACGGCTAATAGTCTTGAATATATAGTAATATATATCAGCGTAAGAAGGTAAAAGGATTTTTCGTGGCTTAAGCAGATTGCTTAGTAAAGTTGCACAAACTTTCATTATACATCTTGAGCTCCAAACCACATTCTCATAGCATTTTGCTTCGCAAAGTTATTTATTTACATTTTGTAGAAAACAACAGAATGGATTATGTCATCAGGGCACTTTAGCTGAAAATGTTAATATTCTTCTGTATAATAGTTCAATAATTTATCTACATAGGAAGAGAATGGTTCTACTAAAGAGATGCATGTTGATGAAATTCTAGCTACAGCAATACTGACAACTGAGCACACATTCATAATGTATCAGATTTCAAGGATAATAAAAGTTAATGTAAAGCTTTTGAGAGCATATGCCCAGATGACATTACTGAACAACAAGTGTGATCACTTTCTGGAGTAACTAAATATCAAAAAAGCTTGAGTTTAATCAAACATTTCTTAAGTAAGGGGAAAGATATCGAGAAGGAGTGGGGTGGGGGTAACGAACAGTGTAAAGTATCGTTCTCTTCAATATGTGTCGTAAATTGTCAGTCTGCCACCGGAATATCCCTTTAAATAATAATATCATAAGTTGAAAATCTATCTTACTGGGAATGAATCGTACTAACAATCTATCATTTTGTACTTGATTACGATTTACTTATAGGTAGACTCAGTGACAGATTGACACCATTCAAAATGTCCACAACATGACATATTTGTATGTGTCTATTAAATTAATTCATAAGGATTACGTTCTTTTTAATGTTATGACATTATGACCGTATTTTTCAATAAATATGCACAAGTCTTACTTATGATAGGCTATTTTCTCTGACCACTTAGACGCACAACGACTCTTTAAATCCTGTATCCTTCCACAACAACAAATAGTTGGGGAATTATATGTGTGGCACTTTGCTTTTGAGTTCAAAGTCCCCAAAATTGAGTCGGTTAAAAAACACTATTGGCTGCCGCATGTCTGCAAAAGGCAAACATTTGGGTGACAAGCAGTACATCGATTGTTGGATGCCTTAATTGTGACAAAAATGGCATGCGTGCACCATAGGGATTTTCAGAGATAATCATGATGGCACAGGGTGGCTCGGTTAATAAATTATTTGCTTTTATTAATAAACTGATATGCTATTCATGAGTCATGAGTCCAAAGATCGATTTACAGCAATATCATTAGGGTACTGTTAATATACACATGCCGTTATGACAAAGCAGGAAAGCAGATAATTTATAGTACAACTTAACGGTAAGTAGAGAATTAATCATGAAGGGTGCAGAGGCAAAAGTACACACGATAAGCAACACGTTATTAGATATGTTCACTAAGCGATAGCTCCGCGGTGGTTCATATCATACATTTGTAGTTAATGAAGAGGAGACTTCAGAAAATATTGCTTTCATTTATTTTGCTGATATTCCGAACTGATGTTACTTATTTGGAACGCAGCAGGTTTCTAGTAAACCTCTTATTTTCACCTATGTATCCGAAAGGTAATGTTACAAGTTGAAATATCTTGCAAATAAATATAGTGAAGCTGTGATCTAGTAAGCATGTATTAGCAATATGTCTGCGATGTATGTAAGCTGTTACTTTCTCTCTTCGTAAGGACTTTCAAATAGGACTTGATGAGAGTATTCATTCATCAATTTAGTCGAAGCTATTTTTAAGACATCGAGTGTTGAGGTAATAAGTATAATTGGCGTAATTATTATTGTATATTTGTAAACTATACTCTTATTTACTGATTTTTAGAGAAAACTGGTAGAAGAAGCAAAAGTTTGATTATGAAAAACCGAAAAATACAACATCTCCCAATATGTGGTGCATGATTGTTTGTGGTTATGTTTGGTATATTTCACCTCCGTAGGCCTATGTCGGTCACTACGGAGTTGTAATTATACACAAATAAGATGCGGCTCATAGTTGAACACGTTTCAAAAGCTAGAATCTAAGTATACCGACATTTATTCACAATGTGTACATCATGAAATTTTTTTTTTTATGTATCTATTAAAATAATTCATAAGATTAACGTTCTGTTAATGTTATAACATTGTGACCGTATTTTGCAATAACTATGCGCAAGTCTGACTACTGATAGGCTATATTCTCTGACAACATAGGCGAATATATAATATGCTACCCCCATAGGGCAGAAAGATGGATTGTACAGCATTATCATTAATGTGTTTTTAATATTTAAACATGCCTATCAGACAAATTAAGGAATGTAAATAAGGTACGGCTGAAAATTACATAAAGTGAAAAAGAAACGAGAATAAGTCAACTTCTATCATGGCATCATATCTCTTTATATTTCGAGAAATCAATATTGGTATAAGCTGTGATATTCTCTCAAAATCAGGGTATAGGTATCGACTGCAACTTTTACGACTAAGTTTGAATATTTTCTTCTTTCACCATTCAATAACTTAAGTATACCGGCATGAAAATATGAAACGCCAAATGGACCACCACATTATGATGATCATGTAAAACTTACCGATAATATATTACAAATTCACGATTTCACATTTACTAAATACGCATGACGATATAAACAATGGAATTCCCGCTCATAGTAATACAACCACGAATGCCTATTCAAACACATCATGCAATGTACATTCATAGTGGTATGCATGATGTTGTGTGTAAATAAACATGTTAAGTGTGTAGCCCTTCGCCGAATCTCTTTGTTCTGCGGAATCAGCAAAGGATAAGAACACTAAAAGATTAGTTACTACGGCTTTGTGTGAGTATTCACGTATGCTCAATGAAAGAATCGCTCATCCCAGGTACCCAGCAGGATCGTCCATTATACAATAAGGGGGCATAATACATCAACTTTCCAAACATAAACACAAGTATTATATAAAATGGTTACACATAAGAACATGTAAAATAGTTAAACAGAAAAATATGTAAACCCTTGTTTTTATCTCTATATTTTAGGCAATGCCCATTGTATGTTACTTGAATATATTTTTATGGCTTAAAACATGTCCAAAATCTACATAATCCCGATAATACAAATGGATGGATCTTGCATGGCTAAATTTTGCAACATTTTTTTGATAAATATAAGCTGTAAAGTACTTAAAGATTCAAATCAACTAATTAATTAAAACTGGCTAGGAAATTACCAACAGGTTTGAAAAAATAGACGCGGATCCTGGGGGTTCCCCTAACAAAGTTTTCATTATTAGCGCAAACTTACATATACCTAATTCTACAACATATTATATCATTTAATGCCACCCCTTCAATCCAGCATCTGCCCCTGACTTGATTTTTTTTAATCAATCGTACCACGCTTACTTTAAACTACTATGAAAAAGAAGCGAAGAAACTTTACACCATTTATGGTAGGAGGATGACCTCACGACCTGGGCATAGTAAACTTTTCCAGTGAAAATGGGTTTCTTTTAATTGCATTCAGTGGAGAAAGTTTTCCTCTGCAGTGGTAACTTATTAACATATGAGATCGTTCAACGTCACGGAACTTAGCCAATGAGAAGCGTTTACTTGTTTACACGTCACATGCAAAACCGCGCAATTCTTACTCGTACTCGTGGCCACGCCAAGACACAACCATCTTGATGAAAATATTTCAGCACATTTTGTAAAGTAAGTATAGTATTTCACATTATTTATAAGAATGGAATAACAGACAGGCTTCGTTAGTCAGTTAGCGGATGTATCTTCCACAGTTATACTCGTTTTGAACACGAAAGAGGCCACGCTCTTCCCTCGTCGGCGTATCTTAAGTAAGAAGCTCGTACTGTCGAAGGTTAGCCCATAGGCCTATGCATATATGTAACTGCATGTATATAGCGGTAAAATTGTTAGACGAGTTGAATTATTTTATCGCATTTAATAAATGTAACACATAGCAAATTCATAGTTCCCTGTTCAAAAGCCTAGACAACTTCCACTTCATAATATTTGTAGTATCAAGAAGTATCACTTGGTTGTGTTATTATTTGTTTTGTCTTATAAATAAACTAACAAAATACTAGTTCAGTAGTTGCGATATTCGCGCGAAGCCTACGTAGGCTAAGTTATGTATTCTATCGGTCGGTACCGTGACCCCTAAACACTAATCTGACAACGTGGCTGGATTGAAAACAAGGGCACGCTTGCTCGTTCAATAGTGATATTGTTGGCAATGCAGCAGTGATTTATATATTCCCGACAGAAAGGCTATACCCATACTAGTTTGAGTTATGTGACGAATTACGTTAGTGCTTGTAGGTACACACATCATAGGCCTCGGCTGTAGTATTTACAACAGTATAGGGATAGAATGGCCGCGTATCACTGTTATGCATGCGCGGTTACGTACACGAATGTACTGTACGTAAGACAGGATTGTTAGGCCCCGCCCACTTCATTGTTTAGTTTGGCAATGTTCCGGCCAGATGTTGCAAACATACAAAACAACTAAAGGAATTTTTATTTGCTTAATTTTATCAGTAAGAATCAAACTAGTTTCTTGCTTGCGCCTTTTGGAAAGGGTAGAATCAGGGTCATTTTTCTAGTGTGAATTTAAATAACATGCGGTGCTTATTCTAGGCATTATTAACATTGTTACACTTGAATATTAACAGTTGGCTGGACTTAATTGAGATAAAATTCTTGTACACACAAAAATCAGCACAGTAGTTGTACTAGTGTTCGAATTCCGAAATAGTTATAAAAAATTACATGCACAAACAAATCATTACCTGCACCTACATGAAATACAAAAGAGAGTGTTTAAAATTTACTCCTGTGTCTTGTTTAAGTAGGCCTACTGGGGATATGATGATTAAAAGCCACTAACAACCTTCTCTCAAGGTCGCTCCCTCATGCAGAATTTTGATGCAACGTGGACACAGTGGATCATTCAGCGGTGGATGTGACTGATCTTTTCAAATGGTCAGGGGATTCTTTGACAAAATCTTTCAGCTGTTAATCTGATATTATGTAAAATGTTTCTTCTCTCGCAGAAGTAGTTAAATATTGTCCATACATTTGTATTATGATCCATGGGTAATGTTCATTTAGTCGTTAATTCTTGGTAATGTCTGCTCAGAGGTTTAGGTTTTGTAGGTCATAGATCACTTAGCATATGAGCCACTACACCATTGGTGTTCAGAATAAAAAGTGGAGGGCAGGTCTGAAAAGTGTTTTCTTATTCTGCTTTCATCATAGTGATTCTGTAGAAATACGTTAGTACGCAAATAATCCTAGCAATGTCGTACATATAAAAGTAACTTAGAGTTATCTGGCCTTCCAAACCATTTCCAATAGCCTTTAAATGGTATAAATAATGGAAGATGTCTATGTAGCTTATTCCCAGGGGCAGAACATTTTTTAAATATTGCTTACTCACATGCCACTACATGCATAATCGTTGCCTCTTTTAATTAGAGAGGAAAAATCAACTGGGAACCTTGTGATACTAGATGGAAAGGATTCTCTAACATTGGCAAAACACCAAGAAGATATGAAAAAGGAGTACAAGAAAGCAGTACCAGATGTTTAGATTATTAGACAAAGAATGGACCTTACTCTTCTACAGAAAAGAGAGTACATCAACTTTAATCCTCCAATTGCAGATGTGGCAGCATTTTACCCATGCCTCTTCACTGAACAGGAGGTCGCCACACAGTTCAAACGGTTAAGAGCCTTAGAGTTACACAACACGTTCGAAAAAGCTTTGCTTTTAAAGCTGCACTTAACATATATATAGTTAACTTTGCAAGACTGTCAAAGAAATCAACAGACGCAGTGTGGACCTGTCTGGAAGACAGCACAACAGATGGTCGTTTGGTGGCCGATATGAAATCAGCTGCAGCATTTCTAATACTGCCCCAGGTGCTAAGAAACGAGACTGAGTTGGTGAAGCAATTTAAGGTGAGTACTACCAATAGCATAGTCGCATTAAAATAATGTCATCCTACATTGAGTAACCTATAAGTTAGTCATTGATTACATAATCAACATAGTACTCTTTCTTTTTTTTATAGGAAGATTGCCCTAGAGATGATATTGTTGAAGCCTCTGCATTGAACCCTTACGTGGCTGTTGTTGAAAGGTAAACAAGTCCCAAAACCTGTGATATAATTGGAGAACAGCAAATCCTCATGGATACTCATTCGGTAGTATAAGGGCTGTAAGTTGCCTCTTTGGGGTTTATTATGCTTGTAACCTAGAATTCCCTGAAGGAGCCAGAGAATTCTCCACCTTCATCCAAAAATTCCTTATGGGTATAACTGACAGACGGAAAACACCACGAAAGGTGATTTCCTTTGTTGAGAATATCAGAAAGTAAAATTTTCTATCCTTTTGAGGACGTACCATACTGTATATCCAGTTTTGGTATTGAGAGCCCACAGTATTTACACATACCACTGTTTTCATATGATGGTATTATACTAACAGAAACGTTTCCATTTGTTAGTATTACTGTTCAGTATTATTTAACTTTTTCAATTTAAATCTTTAATGGTTATGAAATAGTTATATGAAGTTGATTCTGTCAAACTCCTTAAAACAGTAATGGTTAGACAGTGGTGGGTTAATGATTCTCACCAGTGACTGAAAGGCAAAAAGCAATGCTATTTCACTTCTTGACAAAAATGAGAAAGTAAAACCGCGACATATTTATTTACTTTTGAGGACGTACCAAAAATCCAGTATTGATAGTGGTAGCCTGCACTATTTGTTTACTTAACACCAATCTCATATCTAGGTTATATGTTTACAAATTGTGTTACATGTTTTTTATATCATTCAGTATTATTGAAGCACGGTGAAGCATGGTGGGTTCCCCTCCCTTATTGCAATTTGTTTATAGCTTAATGTCTTGTTATGTTTAGGGCTCTCGCCATGCATTTTATCTCTGCAATTTAGGGGTTTAAAAATGTTTACATGTTAGCTTTATTATTCCCGCAGCCCCCCCCCCCCCAAGTTGGTAATGTCTTGTTATGTTTAGGTTGTCCCCATGCATTTTATCCCTGCAAATTCGGGGTTTAAAAATGTTTACATGTTTTTATAATTTTGTTTTTGTTTAATTATTTTATTATTCAATATTATTTAAGCATGGTGGGTTTCCCTTCCCTTATTGCAATCTGTTTTTGATTGTCTTTCAATAGAGGGTACCTACATGAAAAATGCGGACTTTTATGCGGGCCTCAGCCTCACCCCGGAAGTATGGATGGTTGAGCCCCTCCCAATTAGGAAGATGTGTAGGTCTATTGTTAAATTCGTCATTTAGAGTACAGCTACGGTCAACTAACATTAGGGGGCCAAATAGTCAGCTATTAGCTCATGCCCCCTTTTTTTGAAGTCTTGTTATGTTTAGGCTGTCCCCATACATGTTACCCCTGCAATTAAGAAAATATTTCACTGGGATTAAAATAAATCTTCCCATCCAATGCCTGGCTCCACTCACAGATTTATGTCAGCGTGATGTATTTAAAATTCATAAAGATTTTTTGAACAGTTGTTGGCAATAAACTACGGTTTTCAAACAATTGAAGAAAAACAAGACTTCCTTTATTTTGGTGTAATTAATTGTCGTGTTTTGGGGGAAATCTGAAGTTTTCCTCACTATAGGGTAAGGTAGAGTTTACCCTACTTTTACTGATGCAACGTCTGTTGCCGCCACTTTTTTGGGTAACCTAAATTTACCTCTTAAGGTGGTGTAATGTTCCCTCTCTTAAGGGAAATTTGAATTTTCCTTCATAAGAGGAAACCTTCTAGTTACCCAGGGTGGGAAATCTGAGATTACACCACAAAGTGGTGGCAGCCTGTTTGCACCCACTTTTTGAGGAAAAATCGCCTATGGTTATTTAAAGTGTACTTCGACCAATGGGGTTGACTAACACTATCTTTGCCATGCCTGTGTACACCACATTACTATTCTAGGCACACGTCTATTCCCACGGAGAGAGACGGCTAAGATTTCCAGATTGATACTCATAAAAGTTCGGTACAACCTTATATGACCTCAAACACATGCCAGTGTATTTTAGAGGATACGCACTTATTAGAGAAAAAGACAGAGAAACTCTCAAAACTTATTTTTTGTAAGTGTAGTTTCTTCTTGCTTCATGTCCTTTCTCGTTACCAGTATTTAGTAAGCCTACTCGCACTATGCTCAACTCTCTTTTGTTCTCAAACATCTTTACCTCACATAATGAGAAACAAAGCAGGAATAGTTTACAATACAGCGTATTATTCAATAACCAACTCGAACCTTCCATTGAGAGCAATATATCATAATGATGTATACGAAATGGAGTAGTTTTGTACTTTAAACAGACATGGTACTATAACTGTATTTAGAACATGATCATATCAACTTACTATCAAATTGTTTAATTTTATCATGATGATGAAGTTTTGCTACAACATCATAAGTGTATGGTACATCTCATCTCATCTCATCTGTCTTCTTCTTGCCTAGAGGCAAATAAGGCCTCAACAGAGCGTCTTCATTCGCCTCGGTCGGCAGCTGCGTTTCTGGCCTCATTCCAGGATCTCCAACCAGCCCCCTCTCTCTCTCTTTGTCCACTGTCCTGCGATATGTTGTTTTTGGTCGCCCTCTCGTTCCACTGCCTTCTGGTGCCCAAGTCATGCTGATGTTGCTGTCGTTGTTTGGGTTTTGGCGCAATATATGCCCAATGAATTTCCATCTTCTTTTCTTAATTTCGATGCTTTGTGGACCCATTTTTGCTCTCTTTAGAAGTTCCTTTGTGCTGACCCGTTCTTGCCATCTTATCCCTAGCACTCTCCTGAGGCATTTGGTATGAAAGATATTGCTTTTCTCTGAGTCCAAAGGTCGATTTACAGCAATATCATTAGGGTGTTGTTAATATACACATGCCGTTATGACAAACTAGGAAAGCAGATCATTCATAGTACAACTTAACGGTAAGTAGAGAATTAATCATGAAGGGTGTAATGGTAAAAATACACACGATAAGCAATAAGTTATTAGATATGTTCAGTAAGCGATAGCTTCGCTGTGGTTCACATCATACATTTGTAGTTAATTAAGAGGAGAATTCAGAAAATATTGTTTTCTTTATTTTGCTGATATTCCGAATTGATGTTACTTACTTGGAACGCAGTAGGTTTCTAGTAAACCTCTTATTTTCACCAATGTATCCGAAAGGTAATGTTACAAGTTGAAGTATCTTGCAAATAAATATGGTAAAGCTGTGATCTAGTAAGCATGTATTGGCAATATGTCTGCGATGTATATAAGTATTCAGTTACTTTCTCTCTTCGTAAGGACTTTCAAATAGGGCTTGATGAGAGTATTCATTCATGAATTTTAGTTGAAGCGATTTTAAAACATCGAGTGTTGAGGTAAAGAACTATAATTGGCGTAATTATCATTGTATATTTGTAGACTTTACTCTTATATACTGATTTTTGTTTGTCTTTGAGTCAGCCAAATCCATGCTATTATAGTCAGAATACTTTCCTTAAAACTCAAATAAAAATTATTTGGTCGAAATCTATTACAAATGTCCTTAGATGGCTGTATTAAAGTTGTTAGGATAGTAGCCCATACACAACTATGGTGCAGGGTGGAATCATTTATTTTGTTCAACGTTGCTACAAAGAACAAAGAACTTAACTTAACATTACTTTCTCTCTTATATTTAGTGAATCACTATATGTTATAACAAATGACGTTGCAATGAAATTATTGTTGTCAGAGGAGAGGACTAGCTATTATTCCTAATATTGTAAGCCATGTGGCTTTCCGCATCTAACCGTTACATGTTGTTTAATATGCGAACGCGCAGCTAAGTCTTATAGTTACATTGTAGTCTTAGATGAATTAAATATTCTGTTAAAAGTTTCTCTCTCGAGGACAGACATCGTGTTCACTATTGATCTTTATATACCATACATAGAGAGTAAAGGAAACCATCGTTATTGAAAAGTCATTTATGGTAGAAGAAGCAAAAGTTTGTAAATAAGAAAAAACGAAAACGAAAAATGCAACATCTCCCAATATGTGCTGCACTATTGTTTGTGGTAACGTTTGATATGTTTCACCTCCGTAGGCCTATGTCGGTCACTGCGTAGTTGTAACTAGGGGATAAATACGAGGGGAACCGGTCTTAATTTTGATTTGAGACCGATGATGACGTCATCGAGGAGGCTGAGCGGACCGAGGCGATAGCCCTTCTTGATGGCGTCATCAGAGGTCTCAAATCAAATTTAAGACCGGGTACCCTCGTTTTTATCCCCATTGATAAATGACCCTCACAAATGTTAGAAAACGGCATTTTTTCGCTAATTTTTGCTGATCTGTATTTAATTCTCCTTATGCCTCCCTTGATCTTTTTCCTGAATGACGTAATAATCACCTCATGTAAAACAGCATTTTCTTCCGACGAACATTAAGAGTGAAAAATACGAATGAAGCAGTGTCGTTTGGTCTTACATTTTTGTAGTTTAATCAATTCAAACACTAAAAAATGGAGGGAAATGCAAATTAAATAAGAACAGATGAACAAATTTCTAAAGATAACATTTTAAAACGTTTTTTTGACCTACCAAGTAAAATTGCGCAATAAACAGATGCTGAGTTGTGTGTGTTCTGGAAAGTCCGTAAACGCTACAAAAGTTAGGCTAGCAACGTTGCCTGTTGCTAACATTCTTTTGAGTAGAACTCGTCTATCCCTGGTCGGTAGATGAACCGTTCAAATAAACGTTTACTGGGCCTGAGAATGAGCAGTTTTTGAAGAGGTTCCGAGCCCCATTGTTCGACAGGTTTGTACTTGTAGTAACCGCAGTGTTATTGCGAGTCTGAAAGATCGCTGGGTCTAGTCCCTGGTCAGTCATGTCGTTACTGCTAGTAGTAGTAGTAGTGCTAACGTTATTGTTAGGCTTAGCGACAAGGTTTCTTCTGTTAGTGTCAACATTGGACGCTTTAAGTTTCGGTTCTTCGTTGAAGCACCTCGATAAGGTTGCTGACATTGACTCTAGCTCAAAATTAAGCTCAAAATTAATCCCTAAGTCATTCATGTTACTCATTCATGTTATTTAGCTGGATGATTTAAGAAGTACGTACAGTGTGTATTGAGACTCGGTGTGTGTGAAAACATATACAGTACTACTGCTGTAACTAATTGCAAGTAGGCTATATATACTGTACAGTATTCTTTTGCAATTTGGAACATTTCTTTGCCCATAAACATATTTGCATATACTCATGGCAACGTTACACCATGTCTTCATTTCTTTTAATTATGACTTCATGATTGCCACGGCAACAAACCAGTGTTTGTCTAACATTTCGATCCTGAAGCAATTCTCCTCTCTATACACTCGACCAGTCTCGAAACGCATTCGAGACTGGTCCAGTATACAGAAAGTTGGTTTAGGCATTTATGAATAATACACAACTAACATGCTTCGCATAGTTTCAACACTTCTCAAAAGGTAGAATCTGCGACTAAGTATACAGACATCATTGCACAATGTGTACAACATTACCTTTTTCATGTACCTAACGATATCGTTCTGTTAATTTTATGACATTGTGACCGTATATTTCAATAACTATGCGCAAGTCTAATTTATGATAGCCTATCTTCTCTGACCACTTACGACTGAACGACTCGTGTAAATCATGTATTTTTCAACAACAAAACATAATAATTGGGCAAGTGCCTATGTGTGGCTAGTGCTATTACAGACACATTACATTTTTGTTTCAAATTCCCAAACATTTAATGTTAGTCTCTTAAAGAACAAACAATTATGGCTGTTGAATGTCTGCAAAAAGCAAGTGTTTGGATGTCATACAAGCAGTACACCGATTGTTAGATGCATTAATTGTGACAAAATGGCATACGTGCACAAAAGAAAACTTCAAAGATAAGCAAGATGGTACAGGGCTCGGTTAATTATTTATTTGCTTTCATTAACGTATTGATATGCTATCCCCATGAGGTCCAAAGATCAATTTCACAGCATTATTATTAGTGTGCTGTAATGTCAACATGCCGTTAAGACAAAGTAGGAATGTAGATAAGGTACAGCTGAAAAAAACCCCGAGAACTGGTCAACTTTCATCATGGCATCATATCTCTTTATATATCAAGAAGTCAATAATGGTATTAGCTGGTACATTTTTAACCAACCATATCTCAAAAACAGTGTACAGGAATCCACTGCAAGTTTTACGACGACATTTTTAATATTTTTTTCTTTCACAGTTCAAAAACTAAGAATATCGGCATGAAATATGGAACATCAAAGGACCACCACATTATGATGATTGCGTAAAACGTATTGATAATGTACCAATAGTACACGATCCTTTACTTAATACACATGACTATATATACTAATGATGATGTCATTTTGCATGGTCATTTAGTAAGCACACATCATTATGTAGTATATTTTCATCATTGTGATAACATTACATGATGGTGATCTAATACAACATGCATACTATTACGAATGCACATTGCAGTATACGTTTTAATAGGCATTTGTGGTTTCGTTACTATGGCCGGGAGTACCGTCTCGCAGTTAATCCGGAGTAGTACACCCCATACCTGAAATTCCGTTGCGTGTTAGGCTACATCGTTTGTGTGTTGTAGTCAGGGTCAGATAGATGTAATAGGTGCAGTTCATTTCGACTGGGTCAAGTAGAGCGGGGAGCTAGGGGAAGAGGGTGGAGTTAGACGACCCGACATGATTACCCAAATTAAACACACAGCCACACACCCTTCAATCCAGCATCCGCCCTGAAATTTTAATCAATGACCTAAAATTTGCAAGCCCTGTGCTTTATGAAATGATCTATCAAGTCCTTATATTGGTGGCGATCAATATTGCAATTTCTATAACGAGGTGGAGGGAAACAGAAAGATGTCCAATAGCGTATCATGCTTACTTAAAGATACTACGATCAAGGCATAATGTCCAAAGCTGGTGGCGGACATGATGCCAAGGTTCACTCTCAGAAAGAAGCCCCCCCCCCCCATTCCCCTTCCATAATGATGAAACCGTGAATATTATTAAACGTATTGAAACGCATCTTACAATGCCAATGTTTAGTCTTAAGGCATGCACACTGTTATGCGTAAATACATATCATATTATGTCATCATAAATAATGTGTGTACAGTTTGTCAACTGGTAAGAATTTACTAGTAAATCGTGCACTTTATCATGATGATGTAGTTTTACTACATCATCATGTGTGTTTAGTACATGACCATGTAAAATTGCATCATGCATATTTAGTGCATCATCCTATATCGAACATAACCATGATAAATAAATACCACGCTACTACTCGAGGGGTTGAAGCACTTTAAATTTATCTAATCAGATAGCAAAGTGTACACATTGGTATATATATGATAAGCTAATATATGTAAGTTATTCATTGTACAAGTGGTCAAACTTTAGCGTGTAGAAAAAATTATTTTGATTGGTTAGAACAATCTCCATAAATTACAATAAACGGCATGAAATACCGCACTTGCTGATCTAGTTGCATCTTGCTGATCCTGTTGTTTTACAGATTTGAATGTGGAAATGGTATCCAAATTTGTCATCATCTTCCTGATGATCCACCAAGCCTCAGGTATGTGAATTCTAGATTCATTTACTACAGAAATTGTTGTTGATACTAACTACTGTATTGTGTTTCGTGTGATTTTCAATTGTTGTATAACAAATATATACATCATGATAGTATGTCATCTCTGTTCTGTGAACTACAAAGTTCACCATTATTTCAAAGAAAGGTGTAAAAGCGATCCTCACTGATGTTGCTACCACATGTCAAACCTTAACATTCTGGGTGTAACTTTAGATATATTAAACGCCATTTAAAAGAACATAAATGTTTGATAATTCCTTAAACGCAGCAGCTAGAATATTAATTAAAACCAGCCTTATGCCAGTTTACCCTTAGGCTAATGCATTCATGGAATACTATGAAACCATTCAAATATGACATATATTACTATTGGACTTCCTATTTCAGAGCCCAATGAGTTTCTTTGTGTGTATAATTTTTGACTGATAAAGTTGGTAATCTCTCATAGCACCCAAAACGAGGTTTTATCCCCTCAGTCAAAGACCAAATGAGAATGGTCTGAAATAATTTAAAAATATATATGTGTCATTTTCCTACTACTCTTGTAGAAAATTACCTATGAATGGTCCAGGTAGTACGTTGAAATCTCAAATACATTATTGTTGATAGATATATATAAACCTATTAATATAGTTGTTTCTTGTAATGATTTTCATAACTGCTTTTTCATACTAATTTCAACAAATTATAAATGAATGATTTTAACAACTTCACACTGAATTTAGCACGACATTGGTTATATTCAAAGAAAAACAATTGAAATACAAATGTAACTACATATGCCTTCTCATAAAGCTGAATGAATATTGTTAATATTTACGATCGGTTGGTAGGATGTATGTCACCACAATATGCTGAACTTGGCGAAACTGGTCTCATCCACTGTAACTTTCTGTCTGACCGAAACGCACTTTACTGGAGAGGAAACATCACAAGTAGTTCCAGTTCACTGCTTGTGTCCATGGTAAATGATCAGAAGGGAGGTACAGGATATGAATCAGGGGAGTACGACATTTTACCCAATGGCAGCTTAGTTATCAAGAGAGTTACAATTCTACATGAGAAGACCTATGAAGCTATCATCATCGATAAAACGGACAATAGTTACAACTACTATGTTGACCTTACTGTTACAGGTGAGTGCTTGTGCGATATGGCAACATTCAAAAGAATGCCGCATTACATGAGGAGTTGTTTAAAACAATTATTTCAATGCCTTTGCTAATTTCACTGTTCTGACAAGTCTCTAAATTGTATGATCTTTGCAATTGCAACTAAAACTTTGGCAAATGATAAATATCGTTTGTCCATTTCAAGCTTAAAACAAAATTTGACGAATATTTTTGGCAAATATGCAACGAGGGTAAGGTTTCGTTTTCATGTTATCCTACTTTTAAATATTTGATGTGTGATCTGTCAATCCCTTCTTTTCATACTCCACTAGATCCTACTAGTACGGCCTCATTAATTATATTTTACTAAACATTATAACTTAAAGGAACCAAAAAGGCGATAAGACAAGGTGCATACAACTTAATCGATTGAAATCCTAACTTTATTAACCATATAATCAAAATTTAAAAAAAACTGTTAGCAAACTGCTTATCCACTAAAGAGCCTGTGTAGGAGAATGTGTAAAATTAGTTAGCCTGACGTCTCGATCCTAGCAGGATCTTTTTCAGAGGCTGAATGACAAGTAAAAGTAACAGAAGGGACAAAAACACGCACAGAATACAGACAGGTTAATGAGCATGGTGAACACAAAGTGATAGATGTAAGGGGATTAGTAGACAAGGGATGGAGAGAAGAAAGAAAGAAACCAACAGGGGAAGAGTATAGAGTTAGGAGATAAACTGTAGAGGGACAAAGAGAGGATTAAGGGAAGAGGGTAGGGAATAAACTATGGAAGGACAAAGACATATAGTTTGGAATTCTAAATATTAACCCTCGTAAAACATAATTTGGCTTCTCGCACATTTATTTTGGAGTTCATAATATAACAAATTATAAATGAAATATATTATAAACTTGTTATTTAGTAGTCGGATTTAGAATTATGTATCAAATTTATTAGGAAATACGTCATTAGCTATAGACTCACATACACGTACATGTCATTCTTATTTTACAGTTACACCCGCTACAAAAATACCCATCATTACGGATTGCTTGCAGGAGGAACTGTGCCTAGTAGCAGAAAACCATGTTGATTTTCTACAGTGTGAAGTTGGTGGTGCCAGACCACCAGCAAAACTTAAATGGTTTTACGTTTCTAGTGATGGCAGAGAAGTAGAGTGCAATTTAACCCATGACGTGATCCATGAGGAAAAACATACTTTTCGTTCAATCTCTAACATATCACTAACGTCTAACGAAATGGGAAACGGGAAACTGGTATCCCTTTACTTGTGTAGAGCAACATTTCCTCCAAGTAGTTTGTCGTACGAGAAAGTAGTAATCTTGGATCAGTCGCAAACAAATTGGCCCAGTCTGGCTGAACCGGAAATGGTGTACTTCCAAATTAATCTCCCGGCTATAATAACCTGTCACCGTAGAGAAATTGGGGCTAGCTACATTTGGAAAAAAGTGACACTGAAAGGTACCTCTGAAACAATTGCGTACAGATCACCGAATCATGATAATCCTATAAATATCGGAATCTACTCCGTCAATGAATTTGGAGAGCTCGTCATCGCTTCTGTCTCTACAGAAACCGATGGGAATTACACTTGTGCATCTAGCAACTCTAACAGTAAATTGGAAATATACGAATTGATTGTTGTGGGTATGTTGCTGTTTTCCCCTTATTGTTCTTAGATTCAAACTTTTCACTTTGATTGTTTCCACCAATTATGGTTGCCTTAACATAAACAAGGTATTTACAAAACGTTGAGGTAGAATACATAGGAAAAATGATTCTTCTATACGACAAAGAAACCTATTAGGTATTTTTTTTTATGAATTTCAATCATAATTTTGACCTTACTGATTCCTTACTATATCATATATTTTCGGGCAGTATTTTGTATTAAATACTCACACAATTATGTACTTATTTGCCAACATTCTGAACTATTTAAGTGAATGTCAAATTAAAAAAAAACATGCGCGATGAAATGTCTTGAGAAACTACAATGCAGTCTACACATTGGACTATTTTTCGTTGGACTCTGTATAGTCAGAGTCATAATTACACAAGATCACAAAGACCGTGGAAATTGAATGCATAAGAAGGCTTTGAGATAAAGTAGGATTCTTTTTAATTCATTTTGTTTCACGTGGGTTTTATTCCTTATTTCTGCGAAAGCATACTGTTCCTGCAACAGAATTGCAACATACCGTTTAATATTACACAAACAATCATCGGACTCTTTCTAAGTGCCACCGTTACCTCAATGGTATGTGTTTTTGTGTTTTCTATTAATTTTCTACTTACTTAGTACCGCCTTCTGCTTCTCCAAACATTGTAATTGATGCGTGTAGACAAACTGGAGAAAACGAATGCACCGTCACATCACATGGGTCAGGTGAAATACGTTGCAGCGTTTCTGACGTCAGACCTGTTATTTCAGTGGAATGGTCTAAAGATGATGAGAGCAATTCAAAGTTAGAATTATTTTCGAGCACACTCAGTGTAGAGGAGCATAGTGGCCTATATACCGTCACACGATTGCTTGAATACAGCATAGCTGCAAACACTGAGTGTAATGAAGCATTTCCACTGAAATGTATTGCTACGGGCCCAGCAACAAAATTCTTCGATTTGAAAGTCGCCCGGGTTACTTTGTTGAACAGTAAGTTACATGTAAATAAGTAAGTATGTAACATATATCAAACCTTTTCCATTCGTCTATTTCAATCACAATCACAGGCAAGCTTACCATATTAAAAGTATGCTATCGCTGAACTACGAACACAAACACACAAGATACAGTTAATATTTGCATAGAGCACTAAAGTGTTGAGTATAAAGGGGATGGTAAACGGATTTGTAACATCAATGTCGTGACTAGGTTTAACTTACGTACGAAATAGTTGACGTCGTCTAGTATATCAACACCTTCGTTTTCGCTTACATTACCTTCAGATACCACAAAATCGTTCAAATATTTTATAGATGGCCGCAGGATTATTTTTGATGATGGCATGAAGCTATGATATACATAAAATGATGTTAAGTAAGGTAAATAGTGGGAGGCAATTACGGGCAACTAACTTTACTAAATGTGAAAAAAATATATAGGCTATTTTCAAATAATATGAACAATGATGAACTTATTATTAATAACACACACACATACACACACATCATTTTTTACCCCCACCTAAATAAATGGTAAGTTCACCCGTGTTATTATACGACACCACCACCCCTCCACCCTTCCCCAACACACACACTCACACCAGCCCACCGAATTTAAGTAATTTTAGTACATTGATGAGATCAATAATTGAGAGTCGGGCACACCTGTTGACCCTCTTTTTGCAGGGACATGGTACGTATTTTCAGCTTTCAACATTATTTTTTGGTATTGTTCCGGCACTGCCTTCAGTCTAAGTAGAAAGTAATAGGCACACTGAATGCTTATGAGCGTGCTTTAAAATGTTCAAGCAATCACTATTGTACAATGAAAAACAACGACTATTAACCATGTACATTCTTGTATTTCCATACAGGACAGACACATTGCTCGATGCCAGTGTCACCAGAACCTACTAGTTGGTATATTGTTTGGATTCCAGTTACAGTTGTAGTAATTGTTATCGTTACGATTGCGGTCTCGGGAATAATATTTGGTAAGACCAATTCTTTCCAAAAAAGCGTGCTAAACGATTGTTAGTATCGTACACATTTGTTCAGTATTTGCAACAAACGCATCATTAATTGATTCATCTAGCGTTGTTAAAGATTCATGAACAGTGTGCATATTCAAAAGAGCAATTTCAAAGTATTCGAAAATTTGACCCAACGAAAGAACCAACAGGTTGTCGAAACTTCAAAGAATGTGACTATATGTGTTTTATATGGTATGCTTGGCACATATAAATTGACTCCGCAATAAACTTGAAAGGAATTTTGAACTAATTATTTCAAATAGTAATGGCATTAGCAATATGACTAATTGCTTCTGTTTAATGAAGGCAACTTATTATATATGGAGCGTCATAAGTTACTATATTGTTATCCTTTCTTTACGTAGTTAAAAGTCGGCGTGCAATAGATAGGGATAACAGCTTGTACCAAGGATATCAAGAGCAAGGAGAAGAACTGTTACAGGTAAGCGAACACGTAAAGAAAAATAGAGTGTTGTGTAAAACTACGTACTATATTTTTCTTCAATATTTTCTAAAATCCGCTGTGTTAAATCACCCTCTGACGAAATGTCCATGAAAAGCTGACTTTGGTGACAAAACTTATCTATCGGTCTAAAGTTACATTTTACGTTAGTTTTTCTTAAACGTGCTCACAACATTCCAAACTTGAACATACACGGTGTGGTAATAAACAAGCTGCAAAGTCAACTTTTTCATGTTTGACCAATTTAGTAGCCTATCTAAGCCAACGATAGTAGGGTAGAGTGGGTAGACCACAGGCAATATCCAGTTTAGCTAGACATTACCATAATCCAACACAGTGCCGGAAGAAAACCTTATCAATTGAGAACGTTTGAAGTCCAGAAGATAATGATGGTCTTGATGATATTGTCGGTTCCATGTTCACAGTGAAAATTACTTGTAATAAGAATGATGTCGATCTGGAATCAGTTAAGTCTGCTTTTGCCTACTTTCAACAGCATATTAAGTGATGGGTTGAAAGTAAAAGACCTACAGCATAATGAGAACCTCAGTGGCATCTTCCGTTATTACAGCGATAGAACGAAAGTAACCAAGTAGTACAACGGTTGTGACGCAAAGAGGGATTGTTTTGTATGCCTCTTCCCTGAAAGTATACAATGCATGTCAATCACGATATATTAAGCATGCAACAAGCGAAAATGAGATCTATCTTCCTGTTAAATGTTATTGCATTCAAATTGGTAGTTCACGGCTGAGATATCCTACGGAGCTACCAAATGCCAACATATATAGCTAACGTTCGGGGCGAACAAAACGAATTTCACCAGATTTTCATGTTTTTGTTAGCCATTTTGGCAACGCCCAACCTTCCTTAAAAAACATCTCTAATACGCCAAGAGCTGTTAACCGTATGCCTTTAAAATTGCTTACTTTCTAATGAATCAATTGCGTATAGATGTATACAATTACATTGATGCAAGCTTTTTAAATCTATACAAGGATATTTCGCTAGTGAAACGTTACGAGGTTAGGTTCATTTAGGTTTTAATGAAGACTTCGTCATTTTTATTTTGCTTTCAGACCAATAGAAAACAGTCAAAAAACAGTAAGTATACTAAAAACAAGTCAGACAATTCTATAAAATACATATTAGAAATGTAGTCTGAAGCTTCAAGAACCCCTCGGGACAAGTTTCAAAAATGAACGTTATCGTTGACTGGTAAAACCTTATCATTAATACTAGTAAGAAAGTATGAGAACCGTTTGGGATATCGCAGTCTACTTGTAACACTCAAATTATAATAATAGAATGGTCGGTTACTAAAGAGAAAGAGAGACGTGGGTGGGGGATAGAGGAGGTGGAGAGAGGGAGAGAAAAGAATATATCCTCGATTTATAACCAGTCAAACAAAAGAACTTCACCAAATTCAAAGGTGACCTTTAAAATCCTTACATATGTAGACTACACAATACACTCATAAATGAAAGGTATGGATAGACCTTCATATGGTTTTAAATCAGTATATTGCACACAAATTTGCACCTTAAAGTTTTACATTTCAAGCATATGTCTGTTGATTACAGATCAACTGTCAAATTCTTTAAGTAGTCAACATGTACTGGTCATTCACATTTCGGTTGATGGTGTATATTTCCAACTACCTTCATTCACATCTTGTAAGGAGCAGAATGCTCTTTACATTAAAATTCTGATATATAACGTTTCTTAATGTTATGCTGACTTTGTCTAGAAATACGTTTTCCATCTAAAGTCATAAGACGGGTGGGTGTATTGTAATGTTTGCGTCTGTATGACTTCAAATAATATTATTAAACACATATTTGTAATCGATCATTATGCTTAATGTTTCGTTCACATAGTGTGTGAAAAACGACGTTGGAGGACAAATAAGCTATAAGTGCAAGCTTCCGAATAATTCGAGGTTTCTACCTGTGGTATAGTTAATAAAGGAGCGTTAACTTTAATTAATATGTTGAAAGTAAAAGCACGTGTTCATAAGTCCAATCAAACGTTGCGGGTCTTGCCAGTTCTAAACTTTCCAATAATATATGATAGTAAATATAACAGTGATGCAGTTCGTTATTGATTTACTGATGAAAGTTTTCTTAAGTTGTGCATATCATAAAAGGCTGAAATAAAAAGCGTGTATTGGCGTCAATGTTTAAATAGAATTACGTCATTGACTACATACTGTACCCAAAAGACTGAAAAAATCTGTGAGGACTTCTTTACTTGACTAAAAATCACCTATTGAGAGCACTAACTAACTTCTTATTTCTGTCTGTACGTCTTCTTCTTTCTTGGTTTAATTTACAACGTAAAAGATCCAGCAATATAACTGCTTTACTACCTTCGTTTTCATCCAGGCAAGCTTACCAAAAAGCGGAAGCAGCTCTTGCATGACTTGGAAGTTACATACCGATCTCAACTAGATGACAGTAAAGTCCATGTGATGAACACGTTTTCGAAACTAAACCCACTGAAGTCCTCAGCTGATGACGAAAGATATGTTAAACTGGGCTCGTATGAAGATATATTTGGGAACGATTTTATGCAAAATCAACGGCTAGTTCTTGAAGGAGAGGCAGGATGTGGAAAATCAACGTTTGCAATGACCATCGCAGGAGAATGGATTAACAAACATGATGAATCACCCATGCGTGACGTAGGAATGTTATTTATTTTGTCGCTCATCGATTTCGATGAAAACACAACAATACCTGAAGCGATAAAGAAGCAACTAGTTCCAGATGACCGTCAAGAAGACATTTCGGCCAAAGAAATAGAGAAAATATTGCAGAATGAAAAAAAAGTAATCATATTCCTTGATGGTTTTGATGAGTTTGTCGAGAGAAACAGAGCAGAGAACAAAAACTCGTATATGTACAGACTTATTCGCAACAAAATACTAACTCGAGCATTTATCGTCATTTTAACAAGATCTGTCAGCTACTTGAGGGTTTATGGTGAAAAGCTTCTGCCCATAGTTAAGCTTCATTCATTTACAAAAGCTCAGATACAAAATTACATTCGAAACCGTTTTTCAAAACAATCAGATGTCGAACACCTGAAAAACAAAGTCGACTCAAATAACAACTTGAATAGTTTATGTGAAATACCATTGTTTTTAGAGATGGTAACAACAATGTATCAAGCTGATAATTCCTTCAGTTTATCAGCTTCAAAGCAAACACTTTTCTTCAAAGAATTAATAGACAAGAAGTTCGGTAAAAGCGAAGAGAATGATAGTTCAGGATATAAACCAAGCGATGAAGTTTCCGCGGTTGCATTTGATGCAATTTGCAAGAGCAAAAGTTCCTGGTTAATGAATGAAATTTGTGAAAACTTCGGAAACGAGCTTGACACACTTATAAGTTTGAATTTCTTCAAAAAAGTTTCGAAGTCTACACAAAGTGATAACTGTACAAATGAACACAGCATAATACAGTCAACACATAATATTTATCAATACTATCTTGGAGCTCATTTCCTATCATGTGTTGATACTCCAGAGAAACTGGTACATCAACTGCAAAAAATCGATGTACTTACTTGTCAACACTTACTCATATTTACCTGCGGATTAAATGCACAATGCATAATACCAATCGTCAGATATTTGCTAGACATGGAAGACATATTTCCGCATCCCCTCAGGGATTGCATTGCAATGTGCTTAACGGAATCTGATTTGGAGAAACCTGACGAAGTGAAAAAGCTATTAAAGAAGCTCTCAATGAAAGAACACGGGAATGTAATTCTGAATACCGATAATAAACCGTTGAAAACAGCAAAAGCTTCATTACTAAATATGTACAAAGAATATCAGGTAATTGTTTCAACCAATATATACATTTAGAGAGCAATTTGCAATAAGTTATTTTTACATCATGAGATCCTATGCGCTGCATCGTTAAAATATCACTCTAAATAAATATCACCAATACTTTAATCAAGCCATTTAGTTCACATGCATTAGGAACAAGTATGTAATTAATTGTTTGTCTTCCAGATAACAGTGCAATTTCTACGACTGGTGAACTTACAACTAACATCCACGGACTTGCAGAAGCTAGCTCTTTTGGATAATGAGGCAAATCTGTATTATGAACTTCCGATGGTTAAGACATTGATTCTAACTGATTTTGCTCACACAATTACTGATGTTTTCATCTTGTCAATTGTGAAGAACATCCCGACCGTCACAGAAATAGCGTAAGTTTCTTAAAGGGTTTGCAATTGATTACTCGTGCTTTCTTTAAGTTTGAGTTTCCTTTGAAGAAAACACAAACGAAATAAGTCCACTAAAGTAAGTTAGATCACGGAACACTCATTTTATAATAACACATCAAGTATTATTCCAATTTTTATGTTAAAGAATACATTTTTATAAATTGACACGTCAACATTTGCTTACAGGAAATAACGAGAGCTTACTATATTTGCTTGTAAATTATGAAACAGTGGTCATGGTTGTTTTTTTTATATAGCCAGATCCAAACTTCCAGCGGTCGTCATATATGGAAACACATTCCGTAATCATCAAGTTGTTTAAAAGTTATATTTTGCAGATGGACTTGAAATTGTATGTCTGCAGGGACTGCACGTTGCTGCTCTTTTCTAAGGAACGTGTGAAAACCCTCCGATAAACAATTGCTTCCTCTGGCAAAGCATCACAGCAGACTCAATATGCTCAGTTGGCCTACGCACTAAATTCGTGTACTTTCCAAGGCCGCTAGAGCAAAGAGAAGTTTTCAACTGACATGTCCTACGAATGTGGATAGATTATTTTTTTGGTAATATGTCGCACTCAAATTGGCACATCATGACCGTTTAGATTGTGAGCTATAAGTGGTTGACGTTTAGCATAACCAATCCATCTGCCAAGCTTGTAGCGAAAATTTCCTGTTTCTGCCGGGAAATTCTAAAACGGCTTATATCACCTTCAATCCTCCCAATTGTTAGACCCTCAGTAGTTTTTGTCATTCTCTTGAACATCCTTTCGTAAAAGAAACTGATGATGACTGAAAGAAATTCCATTATTGTTTGTGTTTAGGACTTTTTCCGGCATAGGTTAAACTTTCAGGCTGATTTACACTACTGTGAATGTGGTATGGTAACTATTCATACAAACGTCACAAAGTATGTAAATTGAAAAACAGTCAATCTCAGTAACGTTTCATTCCTCAGTTGGCTGAGCAAATTCATGACACAGTGCAAGTCGATATGTATCAAGTATGTGGTAACTGAACAAAAATATTTGTGGTAAAAAATGTGCCACCATATGGGAATATTTTGCCTGAAAACGCAAATAGCGGAAGGTCTAACTCAAATAATGACAACAAAGTTAAGATCGTTTTATTTTCCTAAAGTAGTTTATGTTATAATTCCAGAGTATTCAGTACCGACAGACCATCCATAGTTGATGACGAGTCGAATGAAATATTAAAAAAGAGGAAAAATGAACTATTTGGTAAGTTATCTGATTATTATGATAAAAATTTGTTTATACAATCGTACAAATTTCCTTTTACTAATAACAAATATTGGAAGATGGCCGGGCACAAGACGACGTATTATATGTAGCAGTTGAAAATTAACTTGTGTACACTGTTACGTGCATGCAACTATATGTTGTTACTTTGTGCGTCATGGGTCGATCCCGCAAGTTAGGTGATAAACTTCTTAAGGTAAAAATACAGGCATAATTAGTGTGTTTGATTTGCATATAGCTTTGTTCTTAACAAACATGGGTAGGTTAAGGATTGTTAAGGGAAGAGTATGATCCTGGCGTCGTTGAAGCTACCTTCCCTTTGGGGGTCTAGGGATGCTTCTCCCTCCCGGAAAAAAAATAGACGTGAATTTTTATTCTGGCTATAAATATGACCAACCTATAATTAGGCTACACTAATAAGTACAATACTTGTTGTGCGGGGTTGACAAAGAGGGTCGTACAACCCGTACATCCCCATCTATGGATGCGCACCTGATAAATGGCAAAAGGAAAATGTCCATTCAGACGTCGTAGTATGCAGTTGCAAGGTCGGATACATAATACACAACATCCTTAGCAAAACATACATGCCATCTGCTGCGATGAAACGGAAAGTTGTCAAGAGGGTACTGTCACCCATTGCGACTTTTTCTAGGGACTTCAAACACGATCAGTCTGTCTTTCTTTTAGGTCTAACTTACCGTGATCAACATTCACTCAATATTATGTTCTGCCTAGCCAGTTGTGTCAACCCCGTTTGGCACGTTCCACGGTGTGTATCTCATCGAATTAGGAAACATTACAAAAGTATAATTTTGTATTTCTAGCCAAATAAAATAATTTCATGTTTTTTATGGTGTTATAGTATGCTGGATACATTATAAAGATTTGAAGAAGAATCATGAAGTAAGGGAAGTGGAGCTACTGTACCCATCGAGTAATTTTCAACGTTGGTTGGTAAGCAAGTTATGCAACATAGTTAATTTCTAGTAGCAAGGAATCTTTCTTCTTTTTTTGTGGCGGAAAGTAGGACACCGCACTCCAAAAATAAACGACAATAATCAAATAAAATTCTACGGTATTTCAACGGGGAATAGATTAACAATATGGTCATGCATTCATTTGACAATACTTTTAAAAGATTACACCCTTCTGATTACATCGCATAAGACGGATGTCCCGTTAAAAGAGTATATTTATAGCTAATTAATTTTGCATCTTGACATACTACGATCGACACTGTAGACTGCTCGTGTTAGCTGAAGTTAAGTTTGTGTTAACGATTTGTGTTTTTATTATCAGAAATTATAAAAAAAAAAACTTAGGTCAAACGTAAAACTGTCTAGTTTACCTTTGCAAGAACATCTTATATATTATTTTATTCATTTAACAATTTATTGACATAGTTTTAATCTATTCGCACTTCAAAGGTAAAGAAATAGGTAGACAACTGTTGTTGCATTGATTTATTACTTTAAACACGATCTTTATTTGCCTCATAATCAAATGTGCTTTGTTTCCTCTTCAGTCGTTCGATGAAACAAACGTTGTGGTAGGTTACCTTAACTTCGACTAACATTGTACTTTAATATAACCAATTTTATTATGACAATAGATAAAACTACATCAAATTACAGCATAATGTATAGAGTCATTATCCCATAAATGTAGTTTACATATGTGAGCTATTTGACCTTATTTCCATTTGGCTATTTTCATTCAAATTCTTCGCCCGCTTCGATTTCCCTTGATGGATTTACCAAGACATGAAACAAATCAATCAATCAATGCATGATTTTTGTCATGTTGTTGCAACTCTCAGTCCACTCTATACAACACACATATTAAATACTTTGATGGTTGGCAAATTATTCATATGTTTATCACGATCTGACAAGATTTGGCTGGAGAGCCAATTGCAGGTCAGCGTTAGCATTACAACGGTGTGAGAGCTCTCCAGATCATCTATGTCAACGGCACCCTTTTTCACACTTCGTAAATCCAACATTTTGCCAGGGTCCAAATTGGCCTCTGGTAACTGGATTTTAGCCACCTGCCCCTCCTCCCATTTGTCAGGCTTGGTATAGTATCGTGTTTGCTTTAGCTAAAAAATGATTTAACAAATCAAAAGTAGACCAATTAAAAAATACAAATCACGTATGTGTGAAAGTTTTAGTACAAACAGAAGTCGGCCATAAAGCATAATGTATTTTAATTCTATATTACGGAGCCGTACACGTTTGTGATTCGCAAACGCATTATACAGTATATTAAAACCTCAAAAGAACGTACTAGACGCTTTTCTGTTTCATGTAATTGTAAACTGCTATGAATATCCTTATTTTTGTGTAGATACTAATGAGAAAGTTCAAGGTAGGCATGGTATTCACAACTCATAACTATTCATAACTATTTCGTGTAGCATGTTCATATTTGACTAATTACTACTTCATAACACAATGGTATTAACTTTATTCTTAAGTACTCTTTAACAAAATACAAACTAAAATGGTCGAGCAATACATTGGTTTGAGTACCAGAACAAATAGAAAAATGATGGGGATGAGAGAACTGCTAGAGAAGGGAGGACTTGCAGGAGAGAAATAAGAGAAGTGAGAGTTAGCATTGAAGGTGAAGTGATAAGAACGCTAAAACGGGATAATGAATGGAATGCTAATAAATAGAAGGGGAAAGGGAAGAGGATGGGAGTGCGAATGTTGTATACTAGAGTTAGACATTCCCTTGTTGGATCATGTATAGACCATAAGGTGCGAAGGCGTTGCGTCAGCAATCTTTGCTTGCTAAGACGACTTTTGTCAGGACGGTTTCCTAAAAATCAAGTCTGTCATAGCATGATTAAAGAGTTTAAAGTGTATCCCGGAGGCATGCTTGGTAGCATCATATTCCTGACAGTAGTGTATTTTTATATTTTAAAGGTAAGAGATTCAAGATCACTGAAGCTAAAAAATCTGTGTTTTGGTCAATACATGCGAATGAAACCACCATATCTTCTTAGGAAATTCAAAAGATCGTACTTATTAAAGCTCTTAGCCGCATGCGTGTTAAAAATGTTCCGTGTCCTTCATAGACTTGCATTATTGTAGGTCTGCGCATGAATATGATCTATTGTACTTCTATGATATAAATGTTCTTGTTTCGTAAATCTTCATGGCTTACATTATCTATAGTTTTCAATTTCCTGACATGATCATAAAACAATAAAATGAACGTATTCTCACTGTCTATACCATTTATATACCACGTGTCATGCATATTACAGTCTTGATTGGGTGCATATCTTTTACAGATCTCAACAGTAAAATGCAATTTTTTCAAGCAAGCAACTTCTTGGTTTAATATACGTTGTTTTTTAAATTAGAAAGAAGCTTACCATAACAACACATTAAATTACAATCATTTTCACTCTGTTGTAGGGATTCTTTGGAAACGTACATGAACAGGTAAGACAAATGGAACACACACGTCGAGACAATTTTCCATTTATAAGTATACGCAAATGGTTTTAAGAGGTGCAGTTATAACTGTACTCTATAAACATTGTTTTTACTGATGAAACGGTGTTCTCAAATCCGGTTAATCAATGTGAAAATTTGCTTTACTAAACTAAACGTGACATCAATTTTAATGTTATTAGGGATCCATATCTCAAGTCTTAAGGGGTAAAAAATGAAATTAAAGATGTGGGCTAGGAGTGGCATATTGTATTTCTACAATTGATATCACGTTTTGATTTCATGATGACCTATAGCCTGTCACACAGTGCTAGTACAATTATGCAAGGGCACGCTGGGAGTAGGCTAGGCCTGGCCTAACAACTGAATCATTGAAACCAATTAAATGTCAGTCCCTTATTACGTCTAGCCAAAATGACACAGCCTACCGTTTCCAGTCTGTTCTAAAATGTTCATTGCTTTTTTATGTTTAACTTTTAGGATGCAGTTCAAATTATGGCAGATGTGGTAAGAACACTGTATTTACAAAAGTGGATTAACCTTTATTAAGCAAAAACAATAAGTATCGTGTGTAACATTAATATCTACAATACTGCATTTGGAAAGCTTACCAAAAAGGAGCAACTCTAAATTCTAACTTTGTCTTCAATATTTGAGTGTGTTGTAATTTTTTTGGAAACTTAAGAAGAATGAGGCAGTACTGCTTCATAAGCTAGAAGGTCAGTTATAATTGCCTTTGTAATGAAGAGAAATGACACAAAACCGTAAACAACAAATGTTTGCAAAGCTATATAGACTTTTGATCCTTATCTTTGATACGTGTTGTGAAATGTGTTCATCGCTGATAAAAATGTATAAAAGTAAGAAGAGAATACCCTGAAAGAACAGAAGTTCTCCGCGATATACTGACAGGATTTATCTGCACATTTATAACAAAAAATATAGTCAACAAGAAAACGAGAAATATTAAAATAATGAACTTGTAACAAAACACTGTTTCAATTTCGTTTCATCAGGGTATAAAGGGATTCTTTGATCAGGTAGGTACCACATGTTGTTCATTGAACTCCTGTCATGAGACAGAATTTCATTTTTCATCCATCGCAGCTTTTAAAACAGGAAACGTTCAGAGTAAGTTGTCTTGCCAAGTCACTGACCAGTCATGGAATGCTTCCTGCGTGATAAAGTCAGTGCCTCTCATTGTACTCATTTAAATGGAAAACGATAATGGTACGAATGGGGAATTTGCTATAAAGTTCAATGGAAAGATTAAATTGACATGCAACCTTCACATGTATAATGGGAACGTCAAATACCTGCAAGTATGTGGTTACCATATTAACTTTATTCAAAAGTTAATGTATCAATTAAGTGAATAGAAATTACCAGGAGAACAGGGCAACGCGGTGACATACATGATAAAGCCTTATTACATGATCCCAGAAAGAAGCCAAAGACGTAGACGGGTGTGAAGCAACTTATAAGTTATTTTCCGTCAGGCTAAAGCGACGGTCATCGGCGAGAATCATGACATTCTACATTTTACCTTCTAAGTTTGAAATTTCATCTGACACATGTGATGTTTTACCCAAATTCCAACGATTTTGGTCTAATTTTCTACGTTGTATATTGACATTTGGAAGTACATATTCAACATGTTCAACATATCCAAGGGAAAATTTAAATATTTCGATGGCACAATTAATTGTCCATTCATAAGGTATAAAATTGTGTTATTATAAAATGTTGTTATTATTCCCAGATAACGTTAAATATGATAAGAAAAAAATACAATTGGTTTATGATAACGCTGAAACTAAATACTACCATGTTTCTATGAAACACTCTAGAAAGCAGGGGAAAGATAACATCCAAACACGATGTCCATCTTTACCCCAACAACAAAGAAATGAAGGAATTATGTTTACATGTTTTTATTGTTTTAATATAAGTTTACTTCATTTCTCATTGTTTATATCACAATTTCTCATTGACGTATAGGTCAAATTAAGTCCTGTGATGAGGGTTCCTTTTAAAAAAGAATCGAAGGACTTTATAACGATGCTTAGTGACGTTCTGGATCTCTGTCAAAAGGTACGCAATACAGCCTTTTCTACTCCTTTTCCTTCCTTGCAAAGCAACTACATTTGTAATTTTGTGTTGTGTGTTTCCTTTCAATGTTTTAGATGGATGATGCTTCTAGATCTCAAGATGTGGAATACTATAGCAAGAAGTTGGAAGAGGTGATTCATTTACCTTATTTCCGAAAAAGAAACAAACGAATATCAGTATTTAAGCTATATGATTATTACAAAAAAAATAACAGTTTATAATTTTGTATTCAGATTTTAGTCTTTGAACTCTTATTACTAAAGAGTTTCTCAATATTGCCAAAATTACAAATATCGAGGTACCTTCCTTTTAGAATGTCGGTCTTTTCGTAATTGGGTAAGCTGCTATTAGCTGGGAGAGTAAGGTGCATTAAGTAGGAAACCCCTGCTAGGTATCATAGGGTAAATCACTGGAAGCTGCAGCATTTTCAGGAATTTAGTGTCCTCTGGTAGCGAATTGCAAGCACTATTATACATGTAAAACACAGAGCATGTCTTTAATCGATGGGAATACATAGAACTTACTGTCTGGCTCCAAAGACCCAGGTCGATGTATTATAACACCCTCCCCACCCTGTCTCCCAGCCCGCACCCAAATATCAGTTACAGAAACGCATTTGAAATTGTTCGATATCGTATAGGAAAACAATGTATCTCCTAATCGATGAATCATTAAAAACATTCCTTGAAAAACTCATACATCGCTTCAAAACGATTCATTGCTTGTTTTATTGTCATTGTTGTTTTTCAACAGCAACTGAAAAAATTTCAACCTAAATTGGCACTTCAAAGAAAGTTTTTTGCCGAAAATGTGGTAAGTTTCCATGGCAACGGTATCAGTAGTTTAATATATTTGCAAGTTATAATATGATTTTTGTACCTCACATTGCAGATAGCTTATGATAGAAACCTCGAAAACAGCAATGTGTTTTTGTTTCTTCCATGCTTGATTTTTGTAGCAAAAGCCTGACGATGCATTTCATTTGATCATTTACGACGGTAACCGTTTCCTAGATCAGTGAGAATAGGATTTGTTAGGTGCTATTGTGGAGTATACTTACATCCTAAAGACGATATACCTTTTGTCAAAATTTGACCCTTGTACAGAGATCGAGTAAATTCTAACTTTCTTTGAAAGAAAGAACATCGTCATGATTATGTATTACACAATAATAACATAAAATTATCATTGTTCAGGACGTCGAAAGTGAATGCAAAATGAGGACTAAATCAGATTTGTTTCATTTTCCTTTAGGTCAATGAACTAGATGTCATGCTTTCTGGTATGTTTGATAATACAGTAATTTGAAGGAAAACAAAGTCAACTATCAGTTTTACTGTTACTATTTACAATGGCCGGCTTCTCCAAAAGAAAAGAGAAATATTTGTGAAGACATCATGTTTCAAACCTAGAAACGGATATTAATTTTAATGTGTGCTGTTATAGTGGTACATAAAAACATTTTAATCTCGTTGAACAATGTCAGCATCATAGTATTTAACATAACATAACATATCCCACTATTGATAATTTATGATAAAACTCCGATACGATTGAACTCGACATTACCAAACAGACACACAGTTATATAGTAGTAGATACGATGTAGTAGCATAGTAGCGTCATGGTAGGTTTCACAAACATCAAAGTATAGCGTGTGTAGCACGTAAAGCTTCGTTATCCTATAATGTTTAAAGCGAAAATTTAAAAGATTATAAAATGTGTAACTATATTTTTCTTCAGATTCCTTCGTGATGCTAACTTAACATTTTCAGTGGTTGTTTTTAATTGTAGAGCTAGCGATTTGCAACCTGCTTATTACTTGGGGTAACAACATATATATGCAACAAAAATGGAATATTAAAGCCCCATCTCATGTTCATTTACATGTGTAAAGGTTTAAATTTTTTCTTTCTTTTTCATAATTAAGAACTTGTGATAGATTACTCAGTTTTGTGTAAAACATAACCAAAATCATGAGGGGGAAAGATTACGAAACATCTGTGTTCTCTGTTTGTGTCGTAGATGTTCCTGGCGACGAAAGTTCCACCGATGGACGGAGCAAAGACAAACTGCAGATATTCGAGAAGTTTAAAAAAGTTTTCTTCGAGATTCAAATATAAAAAGAATCAGCACCCAAATCGAAAAAGTTTGAAATTCTGAGGAAGTAACTTTGTATTGCAGCATATGAGTAACCATATGTCATTTATTTCCTATTCGCATACGTCAATTTCACATTGTTAATATTGTATCCATATCTCTTATGCTTAAAAAAGTGAGTTTCTAAACTAATGAGTGACATTTGAGTTTTGCCTTTAATTTAAATTTGTTACGGCTGGTGGTGTCTCATGTATGAATTCTAAAGTTCGAGCAGAGTGTCTGGAGTTTGCATTTTACTTAGTGTATATTAGACGGGGAACCAATCCTCGGCTAATGAACTATAATTGGTATAAAGAAACATAAGACTATGCTTATAAAGAAAATTGCAAATTTAGAACAAGTCTTGGAATACTTTCTATGAAGTGGCGGATAAAGAATTTAAAGGACAACAATGTGGACGTCAAATGGTGCGTTCTGATGTATGTTTCT
>JAIPMN010186167.1:0-10513 GCA_020650975.1 Apostichopus californicus
CACACACATACTTTTGTAGTGAATATTAAAACATTCCATGAGATGTTTGTATCAAACCATTTTGTTACCATCAAATTCTTCTTAACTAATTACTGAAACAATGAAATAAAGACTAACATGTGTATCTTGTAGCGATATATTTTTTACATTTTTACATAAACAGTTTTACAACTTTACATTTCAGGCTCATACTGACAGCAACCGATGAGAGAAGCAAGGATGGAAATAACAACGATTATTTTGTCTCTAGAGGTATCGATGATACTAAGTTTAGGTGAGATTAAATGAACATTGTTCAACATTATTTATGTATTAGAATTCCATATGTATACATTTCGTTAGCAAATGAAAAAGTTGTTTTTATAATGCATAAAGCATTAATCCAATCAAAATAATTTATTAATAAAAATAAAGCAGAATTACAATACTGTGTACATGAGTGATTGTAAAATATATTGCTTATAACAGAAGAAAGCCCCCCCCCCCCCCTTATAGTGTTTTCTCGCTAAATTTGACATGAACACTTTGGTGTAACTGCATACAAGCTTTTTGTTCGTAAGAGGGTGGATCCATATGTCAAGTATAATGTGCATCCAATTTGCGTGTTATCCTGAGAAAAAGGTGTTCAGACTTAGCTATGTCAATCTCGCATAAACTATGATCACAAAAAGCGAAAGTGTTGTTGTACCCACATAGTATGAACTTACAAATGAGGTCTCAACATTATTCAAGCTTTACTTGGTGTCGTGTTTACAAATTGTTCAGACCTATGTTGACTGCAAATGAACTTTGAACTTCAATTGTAAAAGGGTTCTTGTACTTACCACATACTTAGTTTCAGTATCTGAATTACCTAGTATGCAAGGTTATTAAGCTTTGTTGACCGGAAACAACATTCGACTTCAGAGATTTGATCTACATACCATTCATGAGTTCATCCAAGGTTTAATTTTTGAGGTGTTGTGTTTACAAGGTTTTCTGGCTATAATCTATCTTGAGCTCAAATGACTTTGACCTCCACCAATTTCAATATGTGGTTGCCTCCTTAATCTGTTGTGTTTGGCGATGTGAAGAATCTGTGACTTGGTTGGGTTGAGTTCCATTCTCCAGTTGTTGCACCAGTTGTGTATTCTGTTGTCTGGTTGTGGCTGGCCCATTTCATCAGCATATTGCTAAATTTTGATGCAGGCGTTGTCTGGTTGAGGGGTGTCTCCGACGTACAGGATACATAGGATGGGACTGATGATGCTTCCTTGGGGCGTACCGGTGGTGAGTTGTAGTAGTGAGAGTAGAGTGATCTTGTTAATTTGGCCGGGAAGTGATATTTTCTGGTTTTGAGTAGTAGGCCTTCGTGTCACATTCTGTCGAAGGCTTTTTCTACATCGAAGAAGGCTGCTATTGTATGATGACACTTGGCTTTAGGCGTTGACATGTCTTACAAAGCCAATGAAATAAGAAGCTATTATGTTATAACAGCTTTTTGCAAAATATGTTTTTTTTATCAGCTCATGGCCTTCATTGCAATGAGAAGGAGTATGCCACATTCGGCCAAGATGTCGTTATTGATTGTCAGCTAAGATTTGTCAGTGATGTATACTGGTACAGTGAGAAAACGTCGTTTGACAGTCCACTTGTAAAACTTGAGAACAAGCAGAAAGTAATCCTAGAATCTGGAGAAGGAAACTATGACATTTCGGAGACAGGAGCTTTGTTGATCAAAGACGTAGTGAAAGAGCGCTGTGGTTTATACAAGCTCTTAAGTTTTGACAAAGATGGAATCTACGAAGAAGCTTTTGTTCTCTTAGAACTTTCAAGTAAGTGTATTTCCCTGAATGAAAGTAATGGTTTATATAAATCGCATTTTGTCTGATGACGAATGAACACGTACACTGACGCCAACTTTATTCAAAATATATAAATATTCAATAGTGGATTGTCACGAGTACTTTGAATATTACCTCATTCTATATCGGCATATTTTGGTTCCATGTCAAGTTACTACTTGTTAATTTTTCGTCACAGATAAGCCTCGACAAGAATGTCTGGTGGTTTCCCTTTGTGATTCCTGCTACTGTAGTTCTGACGCAAAGACCAACCACAATGTTTCTTGCAGTGTCCTTGGTGCTCGTCCTCAAGTAAACGTCAGCTTAATCACTGATACCGAAGACCTCTTCAAAGTTACCGTCAGGCATAATACAGATACCGATACGTTTGATACTATTGCTCACATGGAGGTTTCGATTGATACTTGTGGTTCAAAACTGTCAGTGAGATGCACTGTCGTTGGAAGAAACATATTTGGGATCAAAGACAGCTCTATGGATCTAAATTCAGGTAAAATGTTGTATAACACCTTTTTGTATATTAACAAGAACGCCAATAGGCTTAGTGTTTCCAGTTTTATATGCCTGCACACACATGGTCTTCTAGTTATGTGCTTCATTCACTTCAAATAATGAATAAGGTACACTCCTGCTGTAAAGAGTTTGTCATTTGTATATATATATAGACTTGGTTTCCCATGTGACCTCCACTGATTGAATGTCATGTGCCAACTTGAGAAAGTCTTTTTTCCCCTATTGCAATTGCTTTGTTAAGTTGATTGCAAAATACATTAATTTAGTACTCACTTAGTACTCAAATCCGAATGTAGAAAACGTTATATATTAACAAGCCGACAACAAGAAATAGGAAACTTGATTGTTTTTGTAATTAATTCCTTGCAGCACCATGCATTCAAACCACCGACACAGTCACTGACGCCACAGCGAAGGATGAAGAAGAATCTGTTCTAGATGGTTTTAGATTGGTAATTGTGGTAGTCTTCGTCGTGTCAACGGTAGTGATATGTATGATCCTTATCGTTTGTATTACTGTACGTAGGAAAGGTAAGGAATCCTTCAATATTTATACATTTAGATAATTTTATGTATATGTTAATGATTTCTCATGTTAATTCCTATGTAATACGTTAACTGTACATCCACAGCAGTGAGTCTATAGTCATGTTACGACAAAAACAAGAAAATCAAAAGAATCAGAACAAAACTTCTATGTAATTGTTAATTGTGCGCTTACACGTACACCGAGAACCATCTTATATGTGGCAGATACAAATACGTTGTTAACGATGTTTGTTTTAATACAACTGCAGGTAAATATGTAAACATTAATACTCAACATCCATATGAAGTTCCTTCTCTGAAATATCTTTATTTGCATACCTATACTGAATTAAGTAGTATAAATTGGTACTATAAAATGCTATAGCTTCCGGGGCTTTGCCTCATGGACCCACACTATCGCATTCAAACACATTTCATTGAAATTGACTTCTTCTCTCAAATGTATTTTTGAGCTTAACTTAAACATCAGGACCCTCACAAGGTGTCCAAGTACAATCCAGAGTAACTTACCTACATTTTGTTTGTACTTTGAATTCCCTACAAGAGAAAAATAACTGTCAGACACTCTGACGCGAGCATCATTCCATGTATGGAGCAACTATGAGAGGCTCTGAGATATCATATACCACAGAGTAAAATAAGATTTATTTCTCTTTGTACTGAAATAAAAGCTGGACAATGACTCCAGACTGCGGCTTGACAAGTACTTAAAAGAAAGCATCTAATGAATTCGAACTTCTTCAAAAAGTACCCTTCAAACTGGGAAATCAAAGGAAATGCTATTCTCAACAGAGAAAGCTAGAAAGTGTCATATCCGGGCATCTAGTGGCACAAAACATGACAAGATGGGCACCAAAGCCAAAACTCTTGTTGAGCTTGTGTGAAATAGTATAAATTTCATTTTTCTTAAGTTTGGATTAAACATGTCATATATTTGTACCCCGCTAATTATAAAGCTAGTTGAATGTTCCGTAAGATTAATGAATTAATGTAAATATCATTACTGATGGCATCTCTTGCACATAGTCATTACGGGGCTCAACGATGTTAGTACTCTCTGAAATGGAATTTTAAATTATACAATTTTAAAACGTAAATTGGAAACATTTTTCTTTTTAAGGAAGGAATGACAACTCCAAAAATGAATATCAGGAGAGGGACATTGGATTGGTATGTACAATATTAATATAGTACGAACTATTTATATTATGATATTTACAATTTTCAAGAACCATTCATTGTGCTTTAAGAATATTGCTTTATTACAATGTTAAAATTATACCATACACAAAACCAATATAAAAAATATTGATAGATATTAACAATCCAAATATAGCCACATTTTACTTGTTATAAATGCATAAATGAGGTGGTTCTAAGATCTGTGGGGTATCAACATGTGGGCTGTATTTCCCGCATTGGTGATAGCGTTTCGTTGAATAGGACTTTGTATTGCTAAATATTAAAGTGTACACGAATCGCTATATTTCATGCAACAGGTCAATTTAGTACACGAATCGCTATATTTCATGCAACAGGTCAATTTGTAATCAATAACATTCAACTATCAATTTTTTTTATTTTTTATTGCAGAAAAGTATATTTTTCCAACTTGCAAGTGTCATGTTTTTATCTTCCACAGAATGCAACAGAACCTCTTCTCACACACTCATCGCATTTATCAGAAGGTAATGATGTAGTGCATGATTCAGTCTTGATTATTGTATTTTTTCTCCTAACATGTAAAGACAAGACAATCAACAAGAGGGAATCGTCCCTTTCAGGAAATGCTACAAAAATCGCGTATAATTATGTCAATGATGTTACATGACTAAGTCAAATCCTGCTTCAATGATTAACTTTATAAACCATTTATCAATTTGTTATAACCAATGTAAATCTTTTAACACTTATTCTTTTTGCAAGTATGTTGATGAAATTAAGACAAAACTTATCGAGAGAATTTTCTTTTGTGTCTGTTCTTGTTTAAGGAGAAATGGAAAAGTTAATAAAACATCTTCAAGATCGATATCAGTCGATGAGCTACATAAAACCACTGCCATGGGGAGAGAAAGTTCTTATCGATGAACTCTACACTGACACTGTTTGCAATGTTACTTATCCGAATAGCCCCACAGAAACCAAGACCAGCACATCATTGCTCGACCCAACGGTCTCTCAAAACATAAAGAGGGCGTTGTTTATTGCAGATATTGGTCATGGAAAGACAACACTTTGTCAGTATCTAGCCTGTCAGTGGTCAAAGAAGGAACTAAAGGAACAGAAAAAAGAAATGCTTTTCATCCTGCCACTGACAGGAATCGACATTAACGCCGGTATTGGAGAACAATTACATAAAACATTGCCAGGAGATATGAATATCTCACGTGAACAAGTTTGTGACATTATACTGAAAAGAAAATGTCATCTACTGCTGAATGGATTAGACGAAATAAGCCAACAAGAAAAGACCTCACCTGGTGTCTCACCTGGTGACATTTCATTAAAACGTTTATTGAACGAGTCCATGTTGAATCAATACCCACATTTGAGGTTATGGGTTACATCACGTAAGATAGATCAGTCAAAGTGCATTTATGGAAAACCATACGTTGAAGTGGAGATTTTAGGATTCAATGTACACGAAATAAAAACATACGCCCGTAAAACATTGGATTATTACAAAAGACTGAAGCCACATGAGAAAAGAATGATTCATAAAGATGGTTTCAATGATTCATCAGATGTTCCACAAAATAAAGAAACAAATGATAAGAATGATGCAGAGATAATAGAGAAAACAATTACTACCTTAGACCAAAATGACTTAGTGCAAATCTTTAAAGACACACCGATGTATATGGTTATGTTTATTCATATCATAATGTCAAAGCTACTCCAAATCAATGGGGCAATCAATGAGTTGAACATCAACAAGATGTCTTCATTAATTAGTTCAGTCATAACTTGCCTCGACAGAAGGTTCCTGGAGAAGCAGGATAACGAAAAGTTGTCAAGAGAGCTACAACCGTTACGTATGAAACTCGCGGAAGCATCTTTAACTTATGATTTAGAAATAGGTGAATCGATTAAAAACTTTGATCTTAACGAAGCACGTCTTCAAGCTCATGAAATAGAAATGGCTCAATCAATTGGATATATAAAACCTATCAAAGCGTTGCATAGTGTTAGCGTGTCAAAATCTAACTACAATGTGTTCTCTCATGATTATATTCAAGAGTTTTGTATTGCGGAATACATTGTTTCAGAGGATTTAGACGCTTTAAAGAAGATCTTAAAAACTTTAAAAACCAACAAGACAGAAGAAAATATAACGACTTCCCGAATCTTACGATTTATATGCGGTATTTCTAGAAAGAGAGAACAAGTATTGAAGGTCTTATTGATAAATGGATGCTGGAATACATTAACAGATTGCATGTTCGAATCGGAAAACGTTGAGGATAATCTTGATGTGAAATTTAATGCAGAATCTGTCAAACCGTCGACTCTTTTGATAAACTATACGTCGCATTCGAAAATGAAAGTTGTGCGTTTAGATGAGCGATATCATCAGAATGCTTTTAGACTGTTTATGGTTAATTGCTTACGTTCAAATGTAAGTTAATTTATTTTTTATCTACATATTAATTTATTCAAGAGTCATTTCTATCAAGTCAACAAAAGGCTAAATTGATACAAAGCTGGCGGAGGGTAATTTACACTCAGCAATGTTACCTTGTTTATTTGTTGTAATGTTTGTTTATCTTTCAATGCATTTGCTTTCAAACATTTTATCATCTCGGCTTTTTAGTACCAAATTGAAACTTCACAGGGGCCCATTGGGCTCTCGGCAATCTTTGGACTCTTAGATAACCGTGTATTTGTTGGTGTAATGCCATAGTATTTAACGCGTGAATTAAACGTATTTACCGAACAATTCCCGATAGTTAAATCTGATATTGTTTTATTAGAATTTACACCATGCCTAAGTAATGCAATGCCAGTTTCATATATAATATTTTCACATTAAAAGTACATCATTGTGCGGGTAGGGAGGGGTGTCCGTTTCTAAACTTTTACATGCAGTTTGAAGCTTCTGCTAAATGTTCTCTACAAGTCTGCTGCGGATATAAAGATATAGTGACCGTCTAGACTTTGTGTAACTTTATTTTTAATGCATAACGGTCTAAAATAGCATGTTTTATTGGTAGTACACGGGCCCTTTCTGTCAAGTACACTTTTAATACAAAGAATGAAATAATTATTTTGGGAGCACAGAAATAACATTAGTCTCTAAAATGTAGGTAAAGGCTCGAACATACTAAGAATTAGCTGGGTTTCGGCAGGAAAGTTTGAGGTTCGGATAACTCCATCTCTACACACAGAAACTGCTCGATTAAAATAATAACCTGTCCTTCACGATAAGGAAGTGAAAAGTAAAATGTAACGGGTCACTCCCTTGAAATAACATTAACATTAACATTAACATTCTAAGAGATGCAGGTACAGTACTTAGGGTGACATAGTATACAAGCGAAATGTTTTGTTTCATCTTTCTAAAGTGTATTGATTTTATTACAAAAGTGACGATAATATTAAAAGAAAAGCATATTAAAACCTTAGGATTATAAGCTAAATAAAAAAAAGATAAATGACTCTATGAATTCCTATTTTTCAATACTTTTCAGTACATTTTGTAAAGTTCTCTTTTCATTCCCCGTTAAAATGGATATTCAAACGACCTTCTGTCCCCATCTGAGCTATTTTCAAGTCTTGCTGAGGGAGTAATGTTCTTTTAGTAAAAGAAGAAAGTATTTAAGCTTTAAAATATATATTTGCCCATACCTTTTTAAGCATTGTAGAGGTTTTTTTTAGCAAAAGTTGGTTTAAGTTTTACTGGAATTAGTTGGCTGTTGATTTCATTGTCCATCTCTGTAATTGTAAATCTTACGTGCAGAGAATAGTTAAACTGACGACTAATCTCGTTTCTTTTCAGCTATGCTTTGATTCACCTAGATACCGGTTATCGATCAGTGTATATATGATGAAGTTGTGAATTACACACACATAGGCACACATTGTATTGCAAACCAATTACACTTATTAATACCATGTCGTGAGAGGAAAATGTCGTGAGAGGAGCTTTACTATATTTAACAATTTTCATGTGAGTTATTCCATTATGAGTTGGTCGACGTTTTATTAAAATTTGTATTATTTTTATTTTTGGCAGCTACACTTTGACTCAATATCTATCGGTGCAGAGTGCCCATTGAAATTCCTGCTGTCACTGACGTTGCCTGTAGTCGACACCGTTGAATTGCGTAATCTCTCCTACGTCAATACAGAAATTAGTAAAACGGTCGTGAACATTATATTGTGGGCGATGAGCACAAATGTCAACAATCGGATCAGGTAAGATAAAATATCTTTATCATTAGCCTTCCTTCAGTTTTGGTTGAGACAAAAGAATTTATTGACAACAACTAACAGCTACTCCATGAACAGTTTTGAAGTAACGTGTGTGTTACTTAGTGGCTACATAGTATGACTAACTTAAATATTATTTGTAATTAGCTAAGAAAAGTAAAAAAGCTAGCATTCCTAACTTTCAACCAACCGATTTTTCTATGCTCTATTTATCATTCATTCTTGTAGATTTTTGAAAGGCAATGTTCCTGCAAAGATTGAGTCCGAATGGATAAGCAAATGCAATATCACAAGTAAGTTTAAAAGTTACGTAACTTTAATCCTGTGTTCATTCATACTTAGTAAAGATTCCTAAATCCTATTGGTCCATTCAGGTCAGCTGACCGTGGTTAATCCTGTGAGTAACGCACGGTAAAATTACGGGGCATCACTTTAATAAATCTTCAAAAATGTTTTGTTTTATGATTTTGCCCCCACACAAATGGTAGTGTATGAATGAACGGGGTTAATGAACGGTCTAGCGTGCGTTACTCACATGATTAATGCACTCCGGGTGTTAATGCTATCGCTGGATGCACTCGGGCTCCGCCCTCGTGCATCGCTTGCATTATCCCCCGATCGTGCATTAATCCTGTGAGTAACGCACGCTAGACCGTTGATTAACCCCTTATTTATAACGGTAAGTGGTGTTCAATATGTGTGTCAACCGGTGCTGATTAACGGATACATTTCCACTTCAAATGGACGACTGAATTTAAAGGGAATTTAACTGATTTAATCATCAACAAGTTCAACTGCGAGTTAATCATTTCATGTCAATAACATTGGATTTGTTTGTCCGAAAATATCATAAAAAAATTCTTAATCACTTTCCATAGTGGCTACTAGATGAAGATTGCCCATCATGTTTCTGACTTGCTTATATGGACCCATATTTACAACTCCATCATTTTTATGATAATTGGCGCCATTCGTTTTCTTACCAGCTGAGTAAGAAGTCTCATTTCAGGAGAATACCAAAGACAAGACTTAATAGCTGTCCATCGGGCACTATTACTTACAAGATTTGTTATAAATTACTTTCGTTTTCACGTTGCTGTCTTATTATTATCTTTAAAATTAAAATCTAGTTGCAGATTAAACCTACTAAAAGATCATAGGGATCTGGGTGATTTTCTCGATGAAGAATTTAATTTTACACGAGGCACGTTATAGCGTACAATATGTGCATACACGGTGCGTGTATGCGAAGAATGCAGGCGTCGTTATTCCTCAACCAGCATGTAAACTCATTTCATTATGCATTGGATATGTTACTTATACAATTGAAAGACAATGTTTCGTTTTGTCCATTTTGTCTAAGATTCAAAGAGTGACTTGGACATCGCATTGGGTGCAAGGTTTATAATATCGGACCACCATATCTGATGTCATATTTGGAGAATGTATGTAATGTGAATATTTGCCTTTGTATACTGTGGCCAATATGCACATTACCGATGTACGTACATATGTATAAAAGCGCGTTGAGCGTGGAAGTTCACCGGTGGTTTCGACACACCCGTACGACCAATTAAGCTGCTAGAGCAGTTCATACTGTAAACACATAAAAGCGTGACGTGTTATTGAAATATAATATGGAAATATACGTGCAATTTCGTATTGTAAAACAAATTGATATGAAACAATGTACAGGTAACATACGATGTATTTCCAACAATCTTTATTAATGATCTAAATGTAGTTACAAGATTTACTATTATGACTATAGATGCTACGTATCCCGACTTTGAAAGGTAGAAAAGCTAGGCTGATAAGTGATATCAAATGCGAACTTGTGTTTCAGTTGCATATAACTCTGACGGAAGCGGCATAGGAAACGACAAAATTTTGGACGTCAAAAGCGGGACTTGGAAGAAATCTACCATTAAAGGTAAAAGAGTGTAAATGTGTGGGTAACCTTTCTATATAGTATTCCATACCGCACACGAATCAGACTAGAATGAGGAAATGATGTCATGAAGGTAAACCTTCATGCACAAAAAGAGTTTTTAGAATAGTTTCATCTACTTGCGCATTACATAACTTTTTCAATTGGACTGCAAATATAACTGAACGGTGATTATCTTTCCTTATCCTTGTCGTATGTTTGAGGCATATGAAACATAATTTGA
>JAIPMN010186177.1:0-21923 GCA_020650975.1 Apostichopus californicus
ATATATAAATACGGTCAAAGCGCCCTCAAACTTATCTTTCAAATAGGCATAGTATATATGCGTGTAGCATAGCTTCTAATTTGTTTCTTTGTTTGTATTAAGTCTGGGAGTGCAGCGGGCGGCTGACCGTATGGCACGCCGTTTTAACATTTACCTCGTTATTCTACTTAAGTAGAACCAATTCCACTTAAGTAGAATACAATTAAGCTTAAGTGAAATTAATTGCACTTAAATAGAATACAATTAAGCTTAAGTAAAATTAATTGCACTTAAGTAGAATTGCATTTTACTTAAGTTTAATTGTATTCCACTTAAGGAAAATTACCACTTTCTTTTAAGCTTAAGTTAAATTCAATTTCCCTTTAGCTTAATTGTATTCTACTTAAGTAAAATACAATTCTACTTAAGTAAAATTGAATTTAGCTAAAGTAAAAGTGTCATTCTTTTTCACTTAAGCTAAATGAATTTTACTTAAGTAAAATTGTATTTTACTTAAGAAGAATACAATTAAGCTTAAGTGAAATTGAATTTAACTTAAGCTAAATTGTATTCTATTTAAGTAGAATTGTATTTTACTTAAGTAGAATACAATTGCATTTTACTTAAGTAAAATTTAATTCTACTGAAGTAAAATACAATTTAGCTTAAGTGGAATTGAAGGATCGGTCGTATGGCAAGCCGTTTTAACATTACCTCGTGCGGAGAAGTGGTTGGTCTGGGGGCAATGTTTACATGGTACCATGCCTTGTGGTTCTACTACTACTAGTACCACTGCTTGGTGGTATGTCGTGTTTCAGTCGTTCCCTTGCCCTCAAAAGTGCCCTTCCAACAGCATCAGCAACAGTTTGCACTGATTGATTGGCTGGCTGCATTTACCAAATGTCTAACGTGCAGACTCAGTGATAAACATAGCTTTGCTTCATTTGCTAAGGGAAAGTATGGTGTTATGTTCGTACATACACAACGAAAGCTGGATAAGTATGGCAGTATGGGGGAATGGGGGAATGGCCGCAAATAGTTACGTAACTAGTCGTCTAGTAGTTACGAAACGTCTTGAACGTGACTCTATAGGTCTCGCACCGCAATTAATTGTTCCATTGACATACACACTAAACTCGTCACTTTCAAGACCTGCCAAAGCATAGATAGAAGTTTTCATCTGGTATATCCTACCCACCACATGATAGCTGTGATCTTGGCCTATCATGGCACTTGCAAACTTCCATATCATGACCGTTTAGATTTTGAGCTAGAAGAGGAGCAAATTTAGCATACTGAACCCTTCCATATGCTCTGTCGGAGTAATATCAACATTTAACCAAAGAATTTCTAAAATGATTAATATCACCTTCGATCCTCCCTATTTTCACACCATCTGTACTTTAAATTATGCTCTTTCATATAATGGTAGAACAAACGATGACAGTAAATGATAACATACTTTAAACAAGCTTTACGTTAGGTGCTTTTACCTCTTTTCTGACAATGGTTAACCTTTTGAGCGGATGAACATGTGGTGCGGTACCTATAATAGTAAACAAAGTCGGACTTCGCGGCAAGTACAGTGACGCAATGAGTAGCATACTGATTGACCAATCACATTTCACATAAGCGTAGTTCTATTTCACTTAAGTAAAATAGATTGACCAATCACATTTCACTTAAGCGTAATTCTATTTCACTTAAGTAAAATGCAATTTAGCTTAAGTGAAATTGAAAAGCCATTTTGCTTAAGTAGAATAGCATTTAACTTAAGTAGAAATGAATTTTACTTCAGCAGAATTGTATTTACTTAAGTAGAATTGTATTTTACTTAAGCTTAATTCAATTAAGCTTAAGCTAACTTTAATTTTACTTAAGTAAAATACGATATAGACAAAAACCTTTTGAACTTAAGCTAATATGAATTCCGCTTAAGAGGAATACAATTAAGCTTAAGTAAAATGCAATTCTACTTTAGTGCAATTTATTTCACTTATGCTTACTTGTATTCTACTTAAGTGGAATTAATTCTACTTAAGTAGAATAGAGAGGTAAATGTTAAAACGGTTTGCCATATGACCGGTTGGGAGAGTGATGTTTTCCTTCTAATGTTTTTCAAAACTTGCGGAGGTTAGACCTGCCGATTCAAAACAACGGAGTATCTATCGTGAGCTGCCCTTGAAGGGACAAATTCGGCAGATGGTCATTTTTGGCTAATTCTTTAACTATTCTCTACATCGGCCAAAATTGGCTAATTCTTTAACTATTCACTTCATCGGTCAAACTTGGCCAGCTGTTTAACCTACATCGGCCTGAATTGGCTAATACTTGAACTATTTCCTACATCGGCCAAATTATTCGATTGTTTAAAGTATTTCATTGTTTGACGGTAGTATCGAAAATGTATGAAAGGGGTGAAATTCCTCTTAGAAGTTCACTTGTTGTTCGGGGTTCACAGACTCGGATAGCTAGAGTCAAGGTAGTATTCGCAATTTAGTAGTACATTGAAAGTCTCTCAGAGGTACCGTATAGACTGATTAGGTATTGTACTGTGTAGAAGGCATTGTTTTTATAGTAACCAATTTACTAAACATTATATTACTATTTCTCACACAGTTTTCTTTCATGATTCACTGAGGATAAATATGAGTAACACCGATCGACAACTCTTCCGACATTTTCTTTTCCTATCGCCTTCTCCGCGAACGCGACAACACATACTGTACATTTCCCAATCCCCATTTCCCCATTCAACATCAATACAACAAATGATTTGGAAACATATAGCAATTCCCTACCAATTATTGATCCCAAATATTTTATGATATAGCATTTATTGGTTATACACATACGTAGAATATGCGACCCTCAGTCCCAATGAATTTGTTGGATACCAAGCTTGGCGCCCTCTCTATTATGTGCCATATGATAAATTACTGGGTAAATTTTGTTTACACAAGTCCCTATATATAATCATCCTGGTGTGTAACGTGGCACTCTAAGCGCAGCGGAATCAGTCGTGTCCTGTGAGAGCATCGACCATTTTGAAACTGATAAATACCGTAAGTACTCAAATCACACATGTAATAATATTGATCCTTTATTTATCTTTTGTATTTGATTTCATTGTTCGGACTGATTGCTACAAGTTTAGCCTAGATGAAGAGATAATAAAATAAAAGGAGTTTATTAGCACTATGGAACATTTATCTATTCAGCTAATATGCTCGTATCAGCATAGTTAATCCATAGTTCCCAAGTGATCCGCATTTAGTCACCCAAACCGCCGCAAACCTCCGAGAAACTCGCCTTTTCGAAAACAAAAGTTGCTTAAAGATAATTCAGACTAGCAATCATCAAGTGTTTCGCAGCTCATTAAATTCCTTTTCAAATTCCTTTCAAAAGTATAAGGGTCTAATTTGCTGAATAATTGACACTATGGACGGCATTATTATGCTTCTTAAATCTTGTTCTTTAAAATGAAAAGCTGACATATTTAGAATTTGTAGAATTTATCAAAACTAAATTTCCCAGTCAAATTTGGTGAAAACTAGAAACATTTAAACCAAATGTCGGGGTCAAATTCCTAATGAAATGCCACTTTTATGCACGTAGGCATCATGAGAATTAAAAAAAACAGCTCCATAAGGGATTCCCCCTTATACCCCTCCACTAAAACCCCTTCCCTAGTACACAGACATACAAAAGGACAGATCAGTGATGGACCAGCATTTCGTTTCTGAAAACTTGGGAACTTTGTAATCTTATCGCTTAACATTATGTCAGTAAATGTAACGGCCGTGTAACATGGCATCGAGCTGTTGACTGTGTAGACAATGAAGTGCGTCACTTACTAAAATAATTCGTTCTCATACTGAGGCTTTATTTTTTGGCCCTAGTCTAGTAAAGTAAGGGCCTTTCCATAAGACAGTGAGGCTAAGACAGCACGTCGACCAATTTTGAGCCGTTTCGCTGTCAATTTCTATCTTCAGGTGCCCAAACAGTGTATTGTAATGGGTTGAAATTAGGAAGTCACCTAAATTTCCTATCCGTAGCGTGAAACACACACGCAGAGACTGTTGCATGATTGCCGCAATTCAACGTTATCTTTAGTTTTTCCTTGTAGTGTATTCTATAGGTAAGATCGTCTTTAAATCCTACCATTTGGCTAAGTTAAGTTGATACTACTGAGACAATCATAAATGTTTTGAGATCTTAATTGGGTTGGTTTTATGCGTAGATGACCGTTTGTTAACTAGCAAATCAGTGGGGTAAAAACATGTTTTAGTGTATGAGTTGTGCAACACGCTTTGGGTTGTTAATGTTCTGTGTGTATGCCTCAGTAGCGTGATAACTGCCGTAGAGGGAACCCCCATAAACGGCAGCATTTACAGATATTTACAAACTTTCAATGCCTCTGTCAAAATTCATACGTTTCATCACCAATCACGGTAGCCCTCAAGAGTGTCTTTGGAGTGACTAGTGAATTGTAACCTAGGCGTAACTGTAGAGGTATAACTATTTGTATTTGAAACATGACGAACAATGAAAACATTGATTAATCTGAACTGATTAATTACACACATGCCCTAAATAAATTTATTATTTCAAATGACCCTTCCCCTACCAAGCATTTTCCTGCATTAATGTCCTTGGAGCTAGAGGATGCAGAGGGAATTAATGCAAATACGCATCATCTCGCTAAGCTGAACTAGATAATTTCTCTATTATAAAATATCAGATTTTCAATACCCTTCTGATGCCTGCTTTAGAGTGGAGCTAGTTATTAAACATTATATTAAGCACTTATACTCATCTACTTCTGAACAAGTGTTGTATAGTTGTGGAAGTCCGTCCTGTCACATCAACTGTTTTAATAGTTTTCCATTTTGTATCTGACTTTTAAGTAGTGAACAGGACATGATTACATAATTTGCTTTCTTCAATATTTTACCCTTTATGTCAATTTGGCCGAAAAAGGTATACACACGGTCTCTTTATAAATTGCAAGGCGATTACTTTATGCCAAAGAATCTACCATATGACGCATAGCAGCAAGCAATCAAAGCATTGGCTTCACTTCAAGTTTGCTTTATACAAGAAGATATTCATAATATTTGTGGCTAAATGTGTAAGACTGTATTGGGTCCTTACATGAGTGATCATTTTGGACATTCAAAGAATAAACATCAAAAATAAGAAGTCCTACAAAAAAAATAATATACCAATTGGAAAGTCCGAGTGCACAAACATAGACTAAGTACTATATAACCGTGTATATTAAATATTTCTTTGTGTGTATTGGGGTGGGATCTACATTAATTACGTATTTTTCGTCACTTCCGTCAGTTCAGTGGTTGTTTTGTGTTGTATAGGGCAATCAATCTTGTAAATCTTTATACAACAGACACATTCCTACATTTGATTCATTGGTTAACGGTTAACCGTCACTCTAGGCGCGTAATTCATTTGTTTATCATGTTATGTAATTTACCAGGTAGAAAGAACTAAACACAACAACAGTGTGACAATTTTTTTTTTAACACATTGTTAATAACACACGATGAAGCCAGTTCATGAGTTCATGTTTAAGAATTCAAAAATCATAACAATTTTGGAAGCTAGAAAAAGTTTTAGGGAAGATCGTTGCGTATCTCCTAAAGAGCAATGGCGTGCCGTTATATACGATTCATTAATCCGATAAACAGTTAACAGAAATGCCGTTTTAACTGCGTAGAACGTTACTCGTTTATCACTAAACAGGGAAGTTGAAAAAATATTCCTCTGTTTGCACAACCGTCGTAGATATCACCCCTCAGTGTCAAAGTGTAAATGTGTAAACCAGTATACAACGACGCAGGATTCTAGATTTAAGCAGGTTTCAGGCTGTTTCGGAAGTTGTCGTGAGAGCCTGAGAGGTAACATTATAAAGAACATTTGTTGTTGTTCACTAAAGTCCGACAAGCTTTACTTGTAAGCAAACTAAGATAATGTAGCGAAAACGGCTGTATTCCTTAATTTCGTTTTTACTTTTCTATTAATATTGTTTGAATCAACGGCTGCGGAGCTTAGTCTACGTCTTGCGACATTTCATTACACAGCCGCGCTCGTCCGTCATTGATTAACGTAGTTTTCACTGTTGGAATTTTCCATGGAAAGTTTCCGTATATATGCGTATGATAGGAAAAGACATGTGCAATCATTCGAGGAGACGAACAGCAGCCGGGTAGGGCGTATTTCGTGTGAGTAGGCTGATTTGATATTTTTAGCTTAATTCTGTGCCCAAATTTACTCTGATAATAGGAAGCCAATCTGTAACATTTTTGTTAGCCCAAGAATCTTTAATTGATATCTCGGAGGTATTTCTTTATTGTTCAATTAGCAAAGTAAGATTTTCCCGTAACGTGAATTTTAGAATTGAAACTTAGGTTTTCTAGGCTTGTTATAATGTGGTAGGCTGCAACGTAAAATTATACAGTGTTAGTTTGAGAGCCTTGTGGAAATATTTACAGAGGTACTCATTTGTAACTTTGATCTATAACGTTATTCGTGGTAATAACTAGATATTTTTTGAACAGATATTAAACAGCGGGATTATTTAAAGAAATGATAACCGTTTTCAGGGTATTTCGATTATTTTAGATTACAACAGCTTGTACGGAAATCCCTTTACTAGGCGACATTTCAAAGTCCTTATTTTAATCCACAATTGTATTTATAACCATTTATCTCCAAACTACCTTTCAGAACTTCTAATAGTAAAGCATTACAAGCGTGCCACCCGTCAGTCAAAATTTATTACCCTCCTTGAACCTAGGACCAATGGGGTTACTTATGCCAACCGTGCTTTTTCAGTTTCTGGTCCCAAATTGTGGAATTCCCTCCCAAACCATTTAAAATGTATACCTAATAAATCACTTTTCAAATCTAAACTAAAAACCTATACCTCTATTTTAAACATTTTTCAATTTGATTTGTATTTATATTTCATTGTTGCATTATTGTTTTTGCTTTTCTTTCTATTCATATTTATATGTATGGCGCTTTTGACAACTATTTTGTTTATAATTAGCGCATTATAAATCTTAGTTATTATTAAAGAGAGAAGTTGTGTTATTTAATCCCGACACTATTTGTGCTATCATTTTCTTCTAGATTGACCAATTAGCGTCTTGTAAATTGTTATGTGAATCATTATTTTTAGCCTCACGTAAACAATGGTACATTATTTCTCAATTGAGTAAATTCTAGCCTATTAGACTACGTGTTGAGCAATTACCTGATTTACCTGTAGTGCTCATTCCCACCTTCTCACGAGAAACCTTCTCATGAGAGAATACTCATTCACAGTTTTCTCACGAGAAACCTTCTCACGAGAACTTGCTCATTCCCACTTTCTCACGAGACTGAACCTTCTCACGAGAAATTACTCATTCACAGTCTTCTCACGAGAAACCTTCTCACGAGAACTTGCTCATTCTCACTTTCTCACGAGAAACCTTCTCACGAGAAATTACTCATTCACAGTTTTCTCACGAGAAACCTTCTCACGAGAACTTGCTCATTCTCACTTTCTCACGAGACTGAACCTTCTCACGAGAAATTACTCATTCACAGTCTTCTCACGAGAAACCTTCTCACGAGAACTTGCTCATTCCCACTTTCTCACGAGACTGAACCTGCTCACGAGAAATTACTCATTCACAGTCTTCTCACGAGAAACCTTCTCACGAGAACTTGCTCATTCCCATTTTCTCACGAGAAACCTTCTCACGAGAAATTACTCATTCACAGTTTTCTCACGAGAAACCTTCTCACGATAACTTGCTTATTCCCACTTTCTCACGAGACTGAACCTTCTCACGAGAAATTACTCATTCACAGTCTTCTCACGAGAAACCTTCTCACGAGAACTTGCTCATTCCCCTTCTCACGAGAAACCTTCTCACGAGAAATTACTCATTCTCAGTTTTCTCACGAGAAATCTTCTAACGAGAAATTGCTCATTTACACTTTTCTCACGAGAGACCTTCTCATTAGAAATTTGCTCAGTTCATGTTTTCTCACGATAGATTTGATTTTAGTTTCCTGCTCATGAGTCATTTGCTCGTTAGCTCGATTCTTCTCATAGAAAAGCCCTGCTCACGAGAAGCCTCTGATATATTGAACATACAGTGGGCTAATACTCAGTCAATGTGTTGTTGTACGAGCAGCTTTCATGTTCGTGAGTAATATTAATAGTAAGGAGTGTTTTGTAAAACCGCGCTGCTGTTCTTTCGACTCACCGATCAACCGTCATCGACTGTAAATAATGGATGAATAAATTGATTTGAGAAAATTAACCTCTCTTCATCATTTTGGTCAACTGTCCTCTTCACTGAGTAGTGGACCAAGTTCGGCGCTACAATAATAAGACCAATTGATTGCGGCGGCCCTGCAAGACTTTACTAGCTAGTACAATACTGTCGCTTATTGCAATTTTCGATAGTCATGTACATCGATTTCCCCCAGAAGAAGCTCTGTCATTCATCTTATTTCCTTTTGACAGATTTGGTTCCCAATTGACGGTTCAGTGGAAAATATATTATATATATATTACATAAATATATTGCACGAATCATTTATTCTCTGGGGGAAATACTTTCCCTTTAAGAACAGATTCCTAATGGGTGTCAAACGTCAATTAGAGGGTCTGACGTTTGGATTCTAGCAGGATCTTCTTCAGAGACTTACTTAGTCTTGACCAAGTTGTTTGTGATACTCTTCTTCTCGCGTGCAAACTGTACATGCCTCAGAGTCCGTTTCTGCCTATACCACGAATGTGCTTGCCCACTGTATTTTACATGCCCTAGGATTTGTCCGATACAAACGTCTTGGACATTTCTCCAAAGAGGGGCGTGAACTTATGCAAACAACAAAATCTTTATTCATATTATTGTTACGAAATTTGATAACACAATTACTTACAAATCTTAACACGTATGCCATAACTCTAAATAGCTTTTTCCAATTTCCATAGTGACTTGGATCTACAACCAAACCATATGTTTGTGAAAACATAGACATTTTAGTAAGATACGGCACACATTTTCTGAGCTCCTGATTGTTCCCTTCGGGAGCCACCTTGTTTTCTGGCCAATCCTGTGAGAATCCCTTCAAATACTCAGGACCAGACCACCACAGTTGATTACTTTTCAGCTTAACAGTAGTGGTGCCTCGTGAAGCGATATCCGCAGGATTAAGTTTTGTTGGTACATACCGCCATTGACTTGGGTTAGTTACATGTTGTATCTCTCCAACACGATTGGCCACAAATGTTTAAAACTTCTACTTCTACCCCTAATCCACCACAGAGTATTTACACTGTCACTCCAAAACACTACAACTTCTAGATTATATTTCAAAACTTCTGTAATAGACTGAGTCAATCTCAACCTCAAGATTGCTGCCATTAACTCGAGCCTAGAAACACCTGTGGACTTCAGAGGTGCTACCTTTGTTTTTGAGGCTACAATTTGAATACTAACATGACCATTTTGGATGCCCTTCGGATAAGTAACAGCATTATATGCTTCATTAGAAGCGTCTACAAATGTATGTAACTCAATATTTTGGCTTCAATCCTGACACAAACACCTGTTAACACTAATACAACTCAAATGTTCTAGATTCTCAAGCCAGTTATTAATTTTATCTCTTAATTCTCCTTCAAGGGACTCATCCCAATCAACCCCACTGGCCAATATCTCCTGCATAAGAATTTTCCCTTCAATTAATACAGGGGATACAAAACCCATAGGGTCAAAAAATAGACGACATTCTACTTAAAACCTTTCGCTTTGTCAACCCTTCAGGAATTACTTCACTCTTTTTGCATGGGTGAACTAAAGGTAAACATCTCCTTTTCAGAACACCAGGTTAACCCCAATATGTTAACTGAAGGTAACTCATTTTCAGTGAGACTGATTTGTTTGACTCTTTGATCTTGGGGAATTATCTCCATCACCTCTTTTGAATTTGAGAGCCACTTTGTGGCATTCATTCCTGCCTTACTCCCCAACTCTTTTAAACTACGATACAACTCAATTGCAGCATCAGTGTCATTTACAGAATACATAGTATCATCCATATAGGTACTTTTAAGAATGGCCTCCGCCGCGAGAGGGTACTCTTTTTTTGTGTTGTTTTGCATTTTCCTGTGAAATAACCTGTGATATGAAAGGAGCAGCATTAATCCCAAATACTACCCTATTAAATTCATACACCTCAGGCTTAGTGGGCTGTTCAAGGTTAGACCAAAGAAATCTTAACATATTTCTATCTTCCTTAGTGATCCGTATTTGTAAGTACATTTCCGAAATGTCACAAATCTAAGTAGGACATCAAAAAGGTTATTTTGGAGTTTGGGCCCATTTGCGATGACATCATTTAAAGCTACACCGTCACACTTAGATGAACCATCAAATACCATCCGTACCTTAGTTGTTTCTCTGAGGGGCCTAACTACAGGAAAATGTGGAAGAAACCATTGTGGACCAGTGGTATTAGCAGGGTCCACCTTACTAATATACCCCTAATCAAGATATTGATCGATTACTTCAGTGTAACCTTCTCTTAACTTTACATCATTACATAGCTTCTTTTCCAAGTTATTTAACCTATTTTCTGCAACCTGTCTGTTGTCCTTGGGCATTTCAACTTGATTATCCTTCCATGGTATTTTTACTTCATATTTTTCACCCTCATTAGGTTTCATAGATTCTTTAACAACCTTCATAGCATGCATTCCTCCTCTGTTTGAAATGTTTGATCTTTTACAATCCCTGTATTTTCTATCTCCCAGAACCTTTGAAGCAATTTGTCAACTTTAGTTTCCTCTTTTGTGGTACATTTAATGGTATTAGCTTGTTTCACATGATCGGAGGAATACCTACTGCACTTAGTGGTAGGACCAACATATGTCCAACCAAGTGGTGTTTTTCTAGCCACAGGTTCCCCTGGTCTTCCAACCCGCTCTTCTAATGCCACATGAAACTCTGCATAATCTACTCCAATTAACATATCTACAATCCCTTTACTTGGATATAAGAACTCAATATCCTTCAAGTGGTTCCAATCTTTGGACACTTTTGACCAATTTGTAGGTTCTAAACCCCCACACACATTATCTACAGTTAGTGCCTATAATGTATGCCTCTTAGTCTGATCTATTCCAGATACTTTGAACTCAACAGCTGTAGTTTCAAATCTTTCTTCTTTACATCTAAATAGGCTCACAACTACTTCATCTTGACTCCCCACTATTCCCAACTCAGAAGCAACACCACTGTGTATATGTGTTTGTTCACTGCCATCATCGAGTAGTGCGTTGACAATTAAGCATTTCTTACCATTATGAACTTTAACAGGTAATACTCTTAGTGCCATACCACAATTTTTATTGAGGTAATTATTTTTAGTATTAATATTGCAGTCACATTTTCAGTGACAGAACTTGGGTGTTTCTCCCCTTCCCTGGTGTTTTGTGGTTCAACGGTTTTATTTTTTGTTTTATGTAATAACCGATTATGGTCCTCTGTGCATCCATCAATCCCACAGTACATTTTTCTTGTGCAATCGTTAGCCAAATGTCTCCCTAAACATATAAAACATAATTTATACTTTACTGCTAACTCCCATCTTGAATCAATGTTTAGGCCTTTAAATTCACTACACTCCCAAACTCTGTGACTCTCTTTTTTGTTACAACCAATACAAACCCTATTCTCTGTTTGTCTTTATGTTGTGTTCATTTTCTGTTGGGTAAATGTCCTATTTTCTGCCTTCATGACATCTTTTCGGTTTGAAGACCTTCCTGGAGCACCATCTCCTTCCCTACAACTTCCGAACACAGGATCTGTTAATTCTCTTGCTGTGTTTTTAACAAACTTTACAACATCCGACAGTGTCGCATTTCTGCCGGTTCGTGTTTTTATATTATAATTCTCACTGGACCAGAGATTCAGAAGAAACCTTGGTAATGTTCCAACGATTTGTTTTAAACTTGCCTGGTTATTCAGTTCCGTGAGATAATCCAAGGCAGCTAAGGCTTCATGGCAATTCTCTAAGTTATCTGAGAACTTCTGAATATTACTGGAATCAACTCGGCTCCTACTGGGTACTTTGTTAATCCATGCTTGGGCCACAGTGGATGAATTTCCATAACGGCCTTTTAATGTTCTCCATGCCATATTTAGACCATCTTGGGGTGATTTTAACACAAAAAACTGTATTCCTTCTAATGCCTCACCAATACCAGCTGTCATGTTTTGGAATCTGGTTATGAATGAATGGTAGAACAGGGGTCTCCATCAAACTGCTGGTTCGGGTTTTGTCGAGGTAATGACATAGAAGCAAACAGGGTGCTCAAGTTCTCTGCATTCAAACTTTGATTAGGCCTAGGGCTAGGGTTATACCTAAACATGCTCTCATGTTCATTTTCATTTAGGCCGTGTTCATCGTGGGCCTCAGTTGCTCCCTCGGGGTGTGTACAGGGGCAATTAGGGTTTGATCTTCCTTACCGTTACTGTTTTCAAGTAGGTTTAGCAGTTTCTTTGTGTCTTTATTTATCTTCAAATATGCCATTTGACAATCCATCATCCACTTTTCTTCACTTTCAAATTCTTCTTCTTTCTCTAATAAGTCAACCAATTCCGAATAGGCTTCCTCTACACTCTGGAATATGTTCTCTGACTTTTTTAGGGCTTCTTCAATTATTACAGAATCTCTACAGTCCTCATTTATTAACTCTGAGAGCTCATTCATTGATCTTGTTAACGCACCTTTACGGCTTCTCCGCGTTATTTTTATTTTATTTATGTTCTCCATGTTTAATCTTTCTTTTCTTACCAGAATTTCCGTAAGTCACTTCACTCCGTTTCACAGGCTTCACAATGGTGTATAATGGTTGAACAATGCAGTAGGCCTATACTGTATACTATAGTGTAGGCTTACCACATGATTTGCTTTACGTTACGTTACTCAGTTTTGACGTTACACTCCGTAATGATTCAAATACGGTTTTGTTTCCATAAAATTAAATCCGTCGTTATTAGTCATCAATGTTCATCAATGTTCATTTTCTTTGTTTTCTCCGAAGATTACCCTTGATGCTTTTTAACCTCGCTTTTGGTCTGCAGACTCGCTGCTATCTCCACCAAAAGATTTAAATTAAACCCAGAGTTTAGTTTTCTCCGTATATTTAGATCGCCATCTTGTTGATCACTTGTAAACAACCTCGTTCACGAACATAAAACATTATTACTACATTATTTTACTCTTATATTAAACGTACATAGCGCCCCCTATTCCTCTTCTCTACTCCTTTAGATCAGTTACTACTTAGCGTCTTTAAGACGCATCATATTTTGTATTACGAAAACCACTTAAAAATGAAGAACGATATAGGTGTATAGAACCACTCTATTGACGCACACACAAAAAACCATCTCCCTATTATATGTCTGTGTTAACTATTGAACTTTTCAAGGAGTTGCAAATCTGCAGATCGAAATACAATTAGGAGATAACATTGAAACTTAGCATAAGCTTAATGGTATTACTATTATTCACCTTTTGAAACTGTAGTCGCTGCTTAACAGATATGTTATTGATCGGACGATATAACAGTTTATAAAGTTATTGGTATCCTGTCAACAATTGTTCATCAAGAGCTTTAGACCTAATATTACACGATCAAGATGGGTAGTCTGGCCTAACCAGAGGCTTACATTAAAATATCAATTTATAACCTTTGAGATTAGGCTTCTGAGATATTTGAGAACACTGCCACATTGCTATATGTCTTGTGTTCATAAATTGTACAATGAACTACAGTACATAGCTGTGCAGTGTATAAGGAACGGGGGTGGGGGTGGTTGTACTCGTAAGGGATGGATGTTTCACTTGGAGATAGGCCTACTTCATATAAGCTCACATGTAAAGTAGGCCTAGATTGCTTCAAGCCTACAATTGATTTTGTGCTCCTCCTTGTTGCTAAAGTTATAGTTTATGTAATTCATTTCAATAAACGATAAGTATCCAATTGTTGAATTTCTGCATGTAGCCAATATTCAATCAACTTTTTCATTAGTTGATGATTTTAAATGATTGGATCAAATGAAAATGATTTCCTAAATCAAACTATTGCTCTAACAATCATTTCAATCGGTCAGGCAAACAGCTTTTTGAAGTAAAGTCAGAGCAATAATATCCACCACAACCAATATACAATATATCCTCATAGACAGCGTTGTAACGAGACACCTACCTACATTTCTAGTAATATACAAGCTTCATATATACATCCTTGTTTGTGTCTACGGTACGAAGGTCGACTGCAAAAGATATTGACAATTACGATATACGCTCCAAGGGTCAACTTCTGTAGTGCACCATGTAAACAAACAATACGGTTGCAAAAGAATACTGCCCGATGGGATGGGATGGGTTTAAAGGGATGGATCGAGTGTCACCTTTGAAAATGTTTGGTTCCATCGTAGGTGGCTTAAATGAAAATGGTGCTATATTTGGCAAGTTTTTTGCGCTGTGGTCAGGCGCTGCCCTCCTGACTGGGACCTAGGGCGGACCCCCCCCCCCCTGGACGCTACTGATGCACCCTAAAGTGCAAACTGAGATGTGGAACTTAACACAGAACTATGCAAATTGCTTTTGCGAAGTTGGGCTCATCACTATGTAGGCCGGCGCGGAGCACGGATGATACTAAAGTACATTTAGAATAATAATAATAACTAGTCTTATATAGGTCAAACGCCAACAAAAGTTGTTTAGTGCGCTTAACGGGTACTGTATGTGCAAAAACTAATAGAGATGAGAAAAAAGGAAAGTTTAACGACAGCACCTGAATTAAATAATAGAATTCAAAGACCTAAGTTCAACCGGGAGGGAGTTCCATAAACGTGGTGCAGCATTCAGAAAGCTACGGTCACCGAAATATTTTGTATGTGACATTGGAACCTGAAGTTGACATTGATATATGCGTATTGGTCTACATTAAGTTTCCTGATGTAAAAGAGAATTAAGGTAGATTGGGGTACCAGTTTTAATGGCACGAAAAGCTAGAATGAGGATTTTGTAGTCAATACGGAGGCTTATTGGTAACCGGTGTAATTCTTCCAGTATACTGTAAGAGTGATATTGGTAAACCTGTTCGCCCTATGGACGATTCGAGCAGCCGTGTTCTGGATCCTTTGCAGTCTCGATAATTGGGATGTAGCTACACCAAATAGTAGAGAATTACCATAATCAAGCATATCTCGACCATCGTTTGCCATATAATTACCCTATTGACTTACACTTCAAATCAAAATATTCTAGATAGAACTTCTCACTAGCTAAACGCTACCCATCGCTGGATAACTGACAAGTTGGCCCATCAATATTCCGTATGATGACCGTGTAGATTTTTTGCTATCAGATCCTCTTTTCTCAGAATTATATAATTTTCGTAACCTTCTAAATAATATAAAAATAGTTTAATCAAACCAAGGTTTGCACGACATATATCTCCATTCATGCTCTGCAACATCCAAGCCACACAAAAGAAAAAGATTATGATTAAAGACATATCACACAAGATGTGTTCTTGCTGCTTTTTGCACTTCTCCTGGAGGTGAACACTTGGGGCGGATTGATAAAGACTGTATATGTAGTATGCCACCTTGACAGTAGGCCTTTATCTCGTTTGTAATGTACTTCATATTAGGCTTATGTTATTTTTCTGCTGTACTGTGTGTAATGTTTTTTCCGTACGATATTATGAGAAAAAATTAATTGAATTGATGGTCTTTTGATGAGGGTTAACATTTCCTGCGGATGTACACTACCCTAACTGTGGTAGGGCGCCTGAAGCAAAGTCGTAAGTCTCATAGGCTTAAACAGTATGTATAGTCTATGGTGCCAATTTTCGTCAAAATGGGATCTGCAACTAGATGGATTGCCTACTTGTTTATAACTATGTTACACGACTTTTCAACATTTTATCCCGTCTATTCATTTCGTTGTCAGGTATCGTTTCTGGAACAACGCCAAGATGGCAGGTATGACCAAGGAATACAGAGAAGCATTAGATAAGACTTTGGTGAGTTTGACGAAAGACTTGGGGGTCGATGAGGCTTTAGTTTGCCTACAAAGCAAAGGAATTCTTACGGAAAACGACGTGGAAGAAATTGAAAAACCAACTACGAGAATAAAGAAAGTAACTGAACTTGTAAAACGAATCAAACGGAAAGGGGATAACTCGTACTTTACTTTCAAGGAACACTTGGAAGAAACTCTAGGATCTAAACATATCGCTATAGAACTGGACAAGAATTTGAAGGAAGTCGAAGAAAAATGGGCAAAGGTGACGGTAAATATCTTAAATAAATGAGACTATTGTTAACCAAAAATAGATGTATACCGGTATATATATTCCTTTTTTTTCATTAAATGTAAATTTTCATATTTTAACTTAAAATCCCTATTTTAATGTCCTCTTGATGTCCCTATTTTGATGTCATATAAAACGTCACGCCCTTTTCTGGAAGGAATATTCAAACATTACAACACAATTTAAAAATTCATATTGTCCGGCAGTCAAGTTCACGTAATTGGATTTCCTCTTGCCCCGCCAAAGGCATAACCCCTTGCCTTTCAATAACTCTCGATGTTTGTATCCCCAGCTCCGGCCTTTAGATTATTTCCTCTTCCACTGCTTGTGGTACGGTTAGCAACAATACTAGGTTTACTTTCCACCTACAGAAGCAGTGTACCATGAATCTATCACAATCTCTCTCTTGTCGTATTTATATATATTTATGCATTTCGATACGTTCAAAATTTGTTGAAAATGTTGCAATGCTGGATTGAGAAAAGATACGATTATGGGATACCCGAAGAAGAATAAACGGAAAACGTATGGAACGCGAACATGCTAGTTTAGTGGTTCATGAGCACGTTTAGAGCACGGAGGGGAGGTATGGTATGCGACTACAAGGCCTTGGTAAAGACAAACTTGCCTCATTCCTCTCCCCAAACGGATCTTGTAGGAACAAAATCCACTTTTACACAAGTAGACAGTGTCATGCCTGTGACCAGAGTGGAGCAGTTGGAAAGACCCCCCACACCCACCACATACATTTTCGTGGTCGAAACGGAGACGGAAAAAACAGTATCACGTGTATATTGGTAATATTTAGAGAACACCAATGTAGGTCAAATGATGGAAATGATAACACATTTTACATTTAAGCACTGTCACCGAAGCATACATAAATGAAACCCTTACATAGGAAGGATGTACAAAATATTGCCTACTGTCGAAGCAGTGACAAACTATAACACAATTTGCATCTAAACACCCTTTATTTTCACAAAGTATATTAGACGGGTAAAAATACATATTCCATTACACCCTTCCCTGGTCGACAAACCTCTTAAATTCTCTTAAAATAATACATTTAACCAATGGTTTCGCCCCTGGTGTGCAACCTTCACAGTGACATGAAAATAATTCAATACCAAGGTTAACTAAACCTTAACTCTCAGATTTTTAGAATGGGGACACAATTTTTGCTTTATCCCTCACACTTCGCAAGCTAGCTACCCGCTATAAAGAACAACTATTGTAATGGGAAGGTTTTGCCTATTGAATTCATAATTTATAATTGAAGTTATAAAAAGATTAAATTAATGACAGTTAATTTACTGAAAAAACTGAAATTAACATTATATTTACTCGATTAATAATCTAACGTCGTTCACATGATTTTTTCTTTTTGCGTTCGATCAAAGATAAAAGCAAGACAGATTCATAGGAAAAAGTATGAAGCTATAACCGACTGGTTTCTGTCATAATTTGTTCAATGTTTCTTCATTGCAGCAGGAAAGAGAGAAAATAGGAGTAGCAGAAAAATGGAAAAAACTTGAAAAGAAATTCTACGATCCAAGTTTTTTCTGTGAGCATGACAGCATCCATCAATATCAAGATATCTCTAGAGATATCAATGTACTTTTGATCGGAAAATGTGGAGCTGGAAAGAGCGCCACTGGCAACACTCTCCTCGGTAAAGACATCTTCGAAGAAAGTGACACAGGTGCATCGGAAACAAAGTTAGTAAAGTTTGAGACTATCAAGGAGGGTACATTTAATATAACGGTAGTCGACACACCCGGGATTCAAAATGAGGAATTACTGCTTAATGTTGTAGAAAAGATGATTGATTTTGAAAGGGGCATCCATCTTTTCCTCGTGGTTTGCAACGAAAATGCGGATCAAGAAATGACTAACGTGATCTCGGTAAGTATTGAAGTCTTATGCATAAATTGTGTTAATCGACCGCCTGTGATCTCGCTGATAGTTCCCATGCTAAAAAAAAATGGATGTCTTAATAATGACGAAAGAAGACAATTATTGTATTGCATGAATCGTATATGACTTCAACCCGAAAAATGCACAATTGTTTTGCATTTTACAGAGCAGTATAGATTGTGTACCGGTGATTATAAGATCTTTAACGTTTATGTTCTCAGTTGGCAGATTGGTTGACGTCAAGGTTTTGAAATTTCTGACATTGTTTTACCAGGGCAGTATTTTAGCTTGTGATTACTGTGGTAAAGTAGTTTTGAATCGTGAAAGTGATTTTTTCTACCAATCGTAAATGGGCAATATATCTCCTGATACCACGAGACCGTTAAAATATTCGATGTTATGTATTTGATAATTCTACAAACTGAACACTAGGTCAACGTTTATGTATCATTTTTTATGTTACTATTGTTGTGTCTGTGAAGTCTTCAAATCTTCTTTATTTGTCCATCAAAAGTTACCAGTTTCCCATAACCCATTCTCCTAAATCGAAAGCTTCATGGATGCTGACACCGCATAATGAGCAATCGAATCAACCATGTTTACCCTCAAATGCCGTTGAGTAACAAATTGTTACGTAAATTTTAAGAAAAATGATCTTTTCGTACGTCAACATTATGAGGTAACACATCAAACAGTAATGGTGACACATCAATTTTGCGATAGAAAACATAATTAGAATATGGCATGTTCGACAAGAAAAGTAGATGATTTAAGGAAAGCGCCACATTTTTGTGGTGGAATGAAGACTCGAATGTGAAGATAAATCAAAACACTTTTAAACTAAAAACTTTAAATTTCGAGACTGCGGAATATCCTGTCAAAGTCTTGATTTATAACAACAGTCTGAGATAAAATGTCAAAATGTAGAGAAAAAACATCATTAAAAGTAATACAATGAAACGTCAAAACGTAAAAATTTCTAGATGAAACATTAGCGGAGCATTTACAACATACATTCTGTCGTGCGGCCCAACTGATGAGTTAATCCCCTTCGTGAAAGCTTGTGCTAGGTCACTTTCTATATCTGATTGGTGCGAGTTTATACCTAGAAACTGGAACTATAATTAAGCATGTTCATTTTTACTAAACGATATGTGCAACATGTCCAGTGTGGTAGGGTGTAACGAAAATATGTCAAGGTGTAGCAAGCAGTAAACGCTCAATATGCAATTATCTTGCTTATGAACCACCGGTGGTGATCTTATGTTGATCTGAGATCGCATAAATTGTATGATTAGGCCTCATATTTACAATCTTAAGTGGTGAAATTAAATGAAACTATCATTCACAAACTTGATCGTACGTGTACGTGTACCAATTTCTTTTCCGACAAACCAGGCGACTACCACTCTATGGCGGGCCATCACGTGTAGTCACCTGACAAGGCGAATAATTGAAAATAAACACGAGCACAGTGGAATGCATGATTTGAGCTTGAATACTGTGATTGTTAATCCCCCTTGGTATATATTTAGCTACAGTAAAACGTAACCTTACAGTAGGCTTCACTGCAGAACAATATCATCTTTGTTAATGGTGTAACTGGAGTAGGTAATTGCATCTGTGTACGTACTGTAGGCCTATGCAGTTGCATGTGTATTCCTATACTGTAGCTCCACGTGTTTGAGTATAGACAAGCCCAGTGACTACACGTGATGTATCTCCACATGTCAATCATCACCGAAATCGGGATTTGGAATATGTTAATGAGCTAAATCGATGATATGTCGATTTAAATAGGTATATGTCAATTTGAGTTGCTAGAAACTGGTATAAGTCCACGGAAATTGACTTCTACCGATTTAATTCGACATATCATCGATTTAAACTGGTAGATGTCGATTTAAATTGACATATACCAATTTATTTTACTTATCACCGATTTAAATTGGTACATGTCGATTTAAATCGATGATATGTCGAATTAAACTGGTATATGTCGATTTAAGTCGATGATATGTAGATTTAAACTGGTATATGTCGATTTAAATCGGTAGAAGTCAATTTAAGCTGCTGGAAACTGGTATAAGTCAAAGGAAACTGGTATATGTCGATTTAAATCGGTATAAGTCGATCTCCCATGATTTGAGACTGATGGCCCGCCATACCACTCTACCTCGGTCTGGGTAGAAGTGTCATCAACTGTTTGCCCGTGCTCCATATCAAACCGCCAAAAAAAGAGGGAAAATAATTTAGGGTATTTAACACCGCATACCGCACACCTCTCTTCAATGACGCGTCTAGTAACACTGTTCCCCAGTGCAATAAACCATTGACACCAACATGGAGCCTCATATACAAATACACTGACCAATCACTCTCTTTAGCAGAATAGGTAAACAAATCTGCAAATTGCATGAAGTTAATTCAGAACCCTTGTGTAAGCCTTGTTAGTACTGCTTGGTACTACACTGCTAAAAGACTAACTTCATATTTTCATGATGATTTTAAATTGGTCGAGCGACCACTTTCGGTCAAAATGGGAAAGCAGTGGCGCAGGTGCACCGAAAGAATTTTTGTTTAGTAGATACCACGTTGGTCCAAACTGTACTCAGGAAATGTTAACGTTTATCTAAACAATTCTAGTACACTCCATCTAATTCCTTCATTTGATCTACTAACTGCTTCCCACCGCCACACAACCTTTGGCACTGAACTGAACCCAAGTGAATTGGTGAGTATTTCTTGATGTTATAGGTAACACAATAACATGTGGTGGATTCACCACTTTAAGTATTATGTGAGGGTGCACTTCGTTTGAATTTTGACTGAGGACTTTCGCTCACGCTTGTCAATTCCTATCAAGAAAAGAGCGTATATATTGTTTTCTTTTCTTCTTTAGATTAGCGATACGGTAGCTGCAAACCTTGATGTTCATGCACATGTACAGTACGTTCTTCTTCACAATGTTTTATTTTCATCAGAGAATACTTGCCGAGACTGCCTGTGGCCAATGTGTCGTTATATTAACCAATGCACGTGCACGATTCTTGGGTAAAAAAAAGATGATAATGCGAGATTACATCGAACGACAAAAGGATCGTGAAGGGCCGCTGGCGGATCTCTATCGGCTAGTCCAACATAGAGTAATAGCAGTTGAAAATTGCTCTGATGAGGAAGACGTCATTATGATAAATCAGCAACGCCAAAAACTTCTCAGTTGTCTTGCTCAGGTGATAAAGAATACCAAAGGGTTGGTGTATTCCAAGATATCGTTCCAAAATGCCAAGACTAGGATTAAACAATATATGGCTTTGAACGACATGGAAGGACGTCTGCATGAATATCTTCTGCAGACGTATTTGAAAAAATTATCGCAGCGGCAACTCGACAACATACAAACTACGCTCGGTGACAATGTGAAGGACATCATGCAGGCTTGTCATGTTTCGGAGCTTTGCCCACTCATCACTGAAGGAGATGCCATGAAATATATGAGATTGTTCATCAAAGAAAACGAAAATGAGATATCCAAGTTGAAAAAGGAGCTCAATCAAAAGGTAACTTTTTGCACAGGGCTAGTGATGCAATA
>JAIPMN010186194.1:0-10305 GCA_020650975.1 Apostichopus californicus
CCTTAGAATGCCTCCTAAAGTTAGAATTATGACTATCACTTTTCTTGCTTTCAAAACGCCTATAATCGCCTCCACTAGGAACATAATCTTTATCCAAAATTATTCCTGATCTCATCTGTGTATAACTTTCTATTCATTGCCAATGGCTGCCATTATCATAAATGCGATTGTCGTTAAGTCTAGCCTAACATGACATACCGTACCTAGGCATATGCATTTACAACGTTCTAATTTTACATTACTGCTTGTTTAACCCCATGTCTGTGATTTTCTATTGTACACATCTTTAACCTAGGTAATACATACATAATGCTTGCTACTTGTATTGTTTACTGAAAGTGCCAACATATTTCTTCCTTCAAAAGATCGTCGGAATTTTCCAGTATCGAAACTAATAATGAAGTAATTTGTAAGCAACAATGTAATACGTTGAAAGTGATACTCTGTTATTACCGGATGGATGAAGGTAATCCTATATACTCAGGAAACGATGTGAACTTCCCCTGTTGTTCGTTTAAGTTACAGGCTGCATTGCACATAATGGCGTATTACTCGAGCTCATGTACGGTGCTACACTATATAAGTACATAGGAGGCAGCACTTACAATGTGATATTATGCGATGTGGCTCGTTTTTACACAGAGTTGTCACGGCAAGCAAGTTGAAACTGAGTTTAAGGATTTTAGGAAAATAGCCATATTTATGTTTTCCTTGTCATGTGACAATGTTTTTGGAAATAGGACAGTTACCACTAGAAGCCGGAGAATAATACGACAACATTGAATGATATTGTCTACGATACAAGAATTGTCAATTTGATGAAGATATTTTGTATGATTTACAGCAATCTGATGCAACTATGAGGTACAATGTAAATGACATAACAGAGGACGGTAAGAAAATGAGCATAATTTTAAGAGAAATTGGGTCGAGTGCCTACAAGGTAATAATACATTTAGTGGCACCGAATAAACCAGGAGAAAATAAATTTGCCAAACTGGTTGAGCATATGACAAATCATTACGATCCTCCACCATCCGAAATAGAGTAACGGTTTAAATTCAACAACCTTGATAGAAGGTTTACCGAGACAGTAGCAATGTTCATGTTGGATTGACATGCATTAGCTGACACCTGTAACTTTGGTCAACTACTATATGGCACATAATTAGTTCGTACAATTAACGATGGTCAAATGCAAACAAGATGGCTATCGGAATCCAAATTAACATTAACAAGAGCTGTAGAGTTAGCTTCTAATTATGTCGAAGATAGTAAAAAATTAGCACATGCTAATGTGACAGCAACTGAACAATCGTACACAAAGTATAAGCAAAGCCAAATCATGTAAAATCTAAATGGGGAAAGAAATTAGGCCTAAAGCACAGCATTATCGTTGTGGTAAAAGAAATCGTACTGAATCGTTTTGCTCAAAGATAAACAATCATATCGCGGCAGTGTGAAAGGTCAAAGGCGTATATGTTCAGTCAGAGTTCAAAAGTGAAACATGAAAATGATGAAAGTCCAAAATCGTTCTAACCACAGACTGTTAAGCATGCCAAGAACGACAAAAGTGAAAGTGATGACTCAAGATGTTTACACTATATCAAGAATGTTTACAATATATCATAATCAGGGGCGTATCCAGGATTTTCTAACCCGGGGGGCGCGAATTACTATCTAAGCGGAGCGCCACCATCGGTTGGCGCGCAGCGAACAAGAAAATTTCTGGTTTTGATACCCCCCAGGTCACCGGAAATGGCACATCTCGGGCTTGAAAATGACCAACTTAACCAGATGTACACTTTTGCCTGAGAACCAAGTATTTCCCAATAGTTTTTTTTTCGTCCATAACCTTTTGGAAGATTTGTCACCAGTCACACATCATGTTCGACCTCATCGCATCTCTCGTGGGTCATTGCTTTTGTAGGTCATTCTACGTCGCGGCCCACAATACCAGTTAGCCCCATTTTTTAATGTTTTAAGCCATTTATTCGTTCAGAATTTGAAAATTCTCGTGAAATAAATTCACTTTAAAACATACCAAAAATGTTGCACAAAGTTTCATCTATGGACAACCAATATAAAAAAAATCCTCCTTCAACCCCTAACAGACCGGTAAAAATTGCACGAGTGGAGGGAAGTATGTTTAAGAATGATAGTCAGGGAATTTTCGAAAATTCAGACACAGTTAATTTGTTGGTGCATGGACGCTGATCAGTCTTGGATAATGGCGGGGACGCGTGTCTGTCTGTTGTCTGATACTATCTAAGCGGAGCGCGACCACGGGTTCGCGCGTAGCGTGCAAGATTTTTTTTTTGGCAAATATACCTCCCAGATCGCCGGAAATAACACTTCCCAGACCCAATGATGCTTCCAAACCTCCTTAAGTTTAAATCTCATGGGTTAGAAACTAGTTTGGGGAAATACATGGGCGTCTGCAGAAAAAAAATCAGGGGACAGATAATCCAAGTAGACTTTTGTATACGATGGGTCTGAGGTCCTCTCCCAGAAAACAATTATAGGCTGCCGCAAATGCAATTTCCGTCCTATATTTAACAACTGTGGATAAATATAATAAAATGAGAACTGGACGTGAAGCTAGCTCAAATTGGCAACACACAGTGTGAGTTGTTAACGATTGTTTTGTTCGCACTCAGTCCGTTTTGCTGACCACAAAGGAAAAATGGAAACGTCAAAAATGGAGTTGTCGGTGTAAGGGGTAGGCTGAGGCGCACGACCCTTCCGAAATCCGAAACTGGCTACCCTGTGTATATAATAGGAATCAGCGCTGTAATAATTTCACTGTACCTCTATCTCTTCCCGGTGCCTTGGCGTTTTTCTTCTACTCCCTCCTTTTCTCCTTTTTCTCTCTTTCTTCTTTTTCTTTTCTCTTCCTTCCTCCTCTTTTCCCCCCTCTTTTTCCCCTTTTTTCTTCTCTCTTTTTTTCTCTCCTCTTTTTCTTACCCGGGGGGCGCGCGCCCCCAACGCCCCCCTGGATACGCGCCTGATAATGATGGAATGAAGCTACATTACAACACATTGGCAGCAATACATGAAGTGAGGTAAGCATGTTTGTTTTGAACTATATAGGGCGTCATTCACCGTAGTTGGAGAGGCATTGTATCAGGAGTACTTTCACATTATGTACTAGTACAGCTAAAATCAGAGTATGTACATACACTGGAAAAAGACTTAAATATATTGGTTTAATGCAATCTGAAGAAAAGAGCGATAACGGTATCGTGAACTTACCAAGTTACGTTGTCATGTGAGGCAGGACCGCCGATATAAGCATATGACTTCACAGCGGAACCGTTGTTAGCTGTAAGTTGTCAGGTTGTGATTGCTTAACGAGTTTAAAACTAGATTGGGTGACCATATTTCAGAGTGTATACAAGGTTAGTGATATGAATAGTCCAAAGTCACTAAAAGAGATACTGAGTAGACATGAGCCAATATTCAAAGAAAAACAGGATCATTGAATGGAACCAGGCGCGTAGCCAGGAATTTGCCAAGGGAGGGGCGAAACTGTAGATTCGGCATTACAAACTATCTAAGCGTAGCGCCACCATGATTGGCGCGAAGCGTACAAGAAAAATTTGGCTTAAAATGCCTCCCAGATCGCTGGAAATGGCACTTCCTAGGCCTTGTAAGTTGCATCTTAGCATTTTCTCTTTGAAAATACTAGCGATATCATAAAAACATTAAAAAGTATATATATGCTCAAGGGGAGGGGGCGGCTGCCCCCTACGCCCCCCTGGCTACGCGCCTGAATGGAACCAAACGAACATTCATATTAATACAACAATACCGCCAAAGTACTGTCGAACTAGGACCGTACACTATGGTGTTAGACAGAAGGTTGAAGATGAAATAATGCGATTAGAGAAAGCTGAACTCATCAAACCGGTACCACATGCTGAATGGGAAGCGCCTATAGTTCAAGTATTGAAGCCAGAAGAACCAATACTCATCTACGGAGATTACAAGCAGCTGAGATTGGCAACTATCCTATTCCAAAGGCGGAAGACATATTTGCAACATTCACGGATGGAAAGAAATTTTCGAATATTGATCTTAGCCAGGTGCATCAACAGGTACTGCTAGATGACAATATAATGCAATGAGTATTATTAAACACACAAAAAGGGCTTTACCGATATAACATATTACATGTTGGATTATCATCCACTCCAGGGATTTGAATACCACAAGTAATATGTACTTGAATGATATATGGAGCACAGGTAGGTCAAATACATATTATATGGACACAATGAACATAGTAATGACACAATCAGGGTCGGCGGGATTACTTCCTGAAAAGAGAAACATGTATTCTTAAGTCAGAGTCTGTTATTTATCTGGGCTATAAAATTGATGTAAATGGGTTACATCCTACAGGTGATAATATGCGAGTTGTTGAGCAAGAGTGATACTGACTTAAAATATTATCTTGAGGTATTTACTTATCATTCTCACCTGATAGAATAGAAACACCCCCCCCCCCCCACCATCTACAGGTTATTGAACAAATGGTGTATCTTTCAAGTGGTTACAGAGAGAACGTAGATCATTCCAAGAATGTAAAGAAATTTCTAACTTCGAAAAGGAGATTGACATACTTTGGTTCTAACTGAGAATAAGTGTTAGCATATGATGCTTCAGGACGGTAATGTAGTTGCCCTATCACAACAAATGCCAATGGTTCTGAGCGACTCACCGGTTGTTGACAGAACATTGTCAATAGTTGATCAAAATTACTCTGGAGTATAAAAAAAGGGACTAGCATGTATTCTTGAAGTAAAACGTTTTCGTGCATATATCTAAAAATATAACTAAAACTTAAAAAGCTTTAGCATTTGTGCGTGGTACATCAATCTAACCCCGGTCAAATATTGTTCTGTTACGTGTGAGTCAGTCTTTTCTAATTGTGAGGTAAATAAAAAAGTTGATGTAATTGTCAATCAGTATATTAAAAGGACTAAGAAATTGATCCAACAACGACTCCAGCTAAATGAGCATCCATTGGAATTATTGGAGTGTTATCTTCAACGTTCAAAGTACCATGTTTGCACATTATACATTTGCTGAAGCAAATCCGCTTGGTAAACAGCTCCACCCTTAAACCCATTATTTTTTTCTAGATTTATTCAGAAAGGCTGAATGAGCAAAGTGCCATTTGGTGAAAGCAGTAGTACTGAAGTTATAATTAAAAGCATAAGTCCAGTGAATGACTGTTAAAAAAACACGTTTGTTAACTCAAGACATACGCGCAAAATACTCAAAAATAGACACAAACTTAACAACCGACCAGCCAATCTGTGTGACTACGCACAGTACACTGGATCCAACTATTTTACGTTTGCTGATACCACAAATCTTTAAAGATCTCTTAATATTATCACGTGCAGATTATGATTTATTTTTGATTGTTTTCGTAATGCTCTCGTTGTTTTCGCGATCACCCAGCCAATCTTAGTAATGACGCACAGTACACTTAATCCAACCTTTTTAAACTATATACCTTTGCCGATACCACGAGTCTTAAAAGCTTCTTAATTATAAGATGCATATTAGAATTAACTTATGGATCTTTTGGTAACGTTCTCGTTGTACTTGCGATCACCCAGAACGGAAAATTACGGGTTCCTGCAAATAGCTATTTAGTCAGTTTGGCCTTTTCTGATTTGGGAACTTGCTGCCTTGTGTTACCTCTACTGGCGGTTGCGTTTGCTTTAAAAGAGACTGTGATTTCAAATTCATTTTTGTGTCGATAATTTTACCAAACGAGTTCAACATGTACTCCTGTCTCGATTCAACATCTGATACTTATTGCTCTTAACAGGTATGTACTTGTGACAAAAAGCTGCACCGTATATCATAAACTGTTGAACAAACGAATTTTTCTTCGCATTTATATGGATTTTTAATATACTTCTAACTTTGACAGTCTCCGTTAATTCGTATGGAACAGAACGTCGCTTCGGTAAAGAGATCTGCTTTTACGAAGAGAATAGCTTAATCGGAATTATGTACAAAGTTTCCACATTAAATATTAGATTTTGTAGTTGTTTTGTAATAATTGTATTGTTTTATGTCCTGATTTTACGAACTGTAACAAGCAAAGTGTCAGTAATTCTTGTACAAACAAACCGACTATCATCATCCGCTGGACAAAATAATCAAACGACTGGTAATCACATACAATCATGTAGACAATCTTCCTCCTATGAAATCAAACTAACAAAAGTTAACTTCTTTTTTTATTTAAAACAAACGTTTTGTTTTTGTCTCATTTGTTTTTCTTTCTTCTCATTAGAGGTACAGAATTAAAACATGGGGAATTAGTCTTGATATTTTTCACTGTGGCAATGAATTCAGTCACAAACCCCTTGGTTTACTGTAGGTTTAATAAAAACTTCAGACGAGTGTTCAAGCACATGTTGAGACAACAATATACAAACAAGCATAACCTTGTATATTGTAATACTATTATGTTAACTATTAACATAAATGTTTCAAATGTGAACTGTGTCGCAGGAATTGGTAGGATGAATAAATGTCAAGTAATAACCATTTGAAGCCATTTACTGGTGTATATCATTAACTCTGATAAAACACGACCGGAATCAGGCAAATGACACAATTTATGTTTTCATAAACGTGTTCCAATGTGCTGCTGAATTGTCGATGACATCTGGCTTTTGTTTCGGTCTTAGGTGCTTTGGTGTTAATATCACATAAAAAGCAACATATATCTTACACTGAGCATTATTATTCATTTGTAATAATAAATACGACGGTTAATATCATACCTACTATATATCTGCAGGAAATCATCGATGTCGTATTCAAAGAACGCCCTGAAAATTTGACAGTCTACAATGGTGAATGTATTATTGACTAGAATAAATGTAGCTGCATTACCTGCACTCATACTTGCTTGTTATTATTTGGTTGGTTTATGAGGATAGAACAATGAGTTTGATTAAGTCTATCCACTCCAGTGAAATTGCTATAACTGATTGAAAAATATATTTAGCTACATCGACTTCACCTTCTGACTCTGGATCACCTCATAATGTCCCCAGAGGCGTAGCTATATAGACCGGAGATCCAAGTGCTCATGGTTCCAGCAATCTTAGCCAACAGATCACAATTGTCGGATGAATCATATTTTAACATGAATAATTGAATGGATGCTTACAATTTCATGTTTTATTTCTCTAGTTTTCCAGTTGACACACCACTACATTCACTGACATATTTTAAGCCACAGTGGATCCTGCTATGTACTCATACTTACATATTGCACGTGGAACGGTCTGAAAGGCATTTTCAATTCATTATAAGATAAACAAAATATAATTGCTGCAATTTTTTTCAATAATATTACTATACTAAACGACATTGCTAAATCTTTTAGTTTATTTTTTCATTAACAAAGATAGTGCCAGGCAATAAATGTTTTCTTATTCTTTTCAGAAATGGTTTTAAAGTTTTCTGATTTTACAGCATCAAATTTGAAAAAAATATATAATACAATCATATTATGGTGATGAATTCCAATGCCATAATAGGATGCACTTTTCAACTTTGATACGTCACCACCGCGTGTTTTTCAGGGTCCTTATACGCTTTTAAAAGACAAATGTTGACGTATGTTCATTATCATCAAATCACAATGTTCTTGTTGCCAGGATAACATGGTAAGGATTTTTGTTGACAGTATTGTTTCGTCAAATTAATTGATCTTCTTCAGAAGGGTAACTGATTATGACGATTAGAAACTCTTTCCAAAGTAAGCAGGAATAATTGCGTTTTTTTAAAAGCCATTCATATAAAGTGACCTTATATGAAAATGATCTGTTTTAAATTATTCCTTCTAACATGAATCTCGTTAACAGTTTCCATTTTGAAAAGTAAGGGAAGACAGTAAGTAAAAGAAAGAGTATCGTGTACAGCTTCCATATTTTCTATATAGAAACGTACAAAGTCATACGGTACATTTATAATGTGTTGTACATTACACCAGTCGTGTATACTCCTTGTGTTGTTATTTCTATTTGTTTATTCGTGCCACCTGGTGTGTTAAACAAATAAATATGAATGTAAGTCAATACGTTTGGATGTAACATAGTAGGATGCACGTTTCAACTGCCATACGTGACCACCGCGTGTTTTCCATGGCTGTTTATGGTTTTAAAGGACAACCGTTGACGTATGTTCATTATATGTACATCTGTGCGAGTTCATCAAATCAAAATTTCATACATATAAGGTTATATTGGTAAAGACTTTATATGATTTTTGTTCTGATAAGATCAGGAGGGAAAATGGTTTTGACGATTAGAAACTCTTCTCAAGTAACCAGGGATAAAAGAGTTTTCATTGACATCATTTATATAAAGAAACCTTACATAAAGGTGATATGCTTTAAAAACTATTACTTTCTAAAACGAATCTCGTCAATATTTTCCTTTCATGAAAGTAAGAAAAGGAGAAAGAGTAAAAGAAAGTGTATTGTATACTGCTTCTTTCGTTCTGTAATATAATGAATATGCATGTGAGTCAATAAGTTTGGGTGTCTCTAAGCGCTAAGTATATCATAAAATCAGATGATATAAGTTGCCTTGATTTCAATGTTACCGTAAATGTCGTGTCGATCTTTTCCAATTAACGAACCTTAAGTCACAATATAATGAGTGGCTTCTGAAATGTTTTTAGAGGCATAGGAGCCGATGGTTTGGTCCAGTATTACGCCCTTCCGCTTCCACCCCGCCCCCCCCCCCCTCATCACCCGCCTTCCTCGAGCCACCACCACCCCTCCCACCTTCACCATGCCCTCACGAAATGAATTTGATAACAAAGGAACAAAACAAAGTTAAGTAACTACAGTAATGTATCTTTCTGACTTGTATTTTTGTTGCTATAATGTTTCATTCTTTAGTCTGCACAAACAACTAGACAATAGAATGTTGTAGCTATTGTTATCAAAAAATGATGTAATAGTATATAAATAAGTCAAAATGATGAAGAATATGTAAAATTTTCGACAATTTTCGGAATTAGTATTTTAATTATCTAGGAAAACACGATGACATTTCTACTTTATTTAAGTAGTAATAATTATACTATCAAGCAACTGATCACAATTATATTCAGTTCTCAGGGTTAAAGTAATACAACTCATGACCGCAAGAACCTAAGTCTCATAACTGATAATGGTACGTAATGAACTTGTATTGTGCCAAGGACATATTTGGTACGCATACTTTAGTAAAATGAATTGAAATTGTGAGACATAACGTCACAATATTGTAGCTAATCACATCTACCTTCAATATAAGTCACATGTCAATAGACGTGTACATGTATTATATTTAACAGCTCTAAAACTTCCGATATTTCATCATCATTTGCAGATACAAATTAAGACGCTTCGGATGATTATCTCATCATTAGATGTGGTAAGTTTGGTATGAAGAAAGCTAAAAACAATAGAAATATATGTATTTGTATATGTAACGTACAAAGTTAAGCTTGATCAAAAGTGCAATAATTAAATGAATTTTAATTCGTCAAGCTTTAAAGTATTCTGTATAACCGAAAGTATGTTATTGTCATCCAATCAGCAACATCAGTAATAGCGATGTCAGTAGTTTCAATAACAATTTTCTTCCCTCAAATAAATCACATGATATAATGAAACCTTCCTTAATTAACAATAATTTATATATTAGAAACACTTTGTGTAAAATATTTGACATAACATATTACTTTCGACTGATAGTTGTCACGATTAAATACTTAACGTCTGTCATATCTAAGCCATTTACTTTGTTTGATATTAAAATTAAGATCCCACCGCTACCCCTCTTTTACCCCCCCCCCCCAACCCACATGTCTAATATTAATATAAAAGTAGTCATATTCATTAAGTCAGCTTGTCATATCTACAGTATTGTATGCTTTCTTTAATGGATATCACATGACTTATGCACCTCTTAAATCTACCTTCATACACCTCATCAGCCTCTCTTCAATGGTATTGTGCTGTTGCTAAAACTATTACAATGCTACCATTTAGAATATTTCTTTAACATCTCTAACTTGAAAACACTAACGCAACTTGAAAACACCACCATTCAAATCTGCTAACATTAAATATGTTAGCATTAAATATGTTAACGTTCATGGACAAGCATTACCTTCAAAGACACGGGACTGCCATGGGAACCAGGATGGCTCCTTCCTATGCATGCCTGTTTATGTCTAGCCTTGAAGAACGCATGCTCA
>JAIPMN010186206.1:0-15208 GCA_020650975.1 Apostichopus californicus
CACGGGCCCTGACGCGGGCACCGTGGTACTTTTCATCGAGATAAGTCTGCAAAGCGATGACAGCCGAAGGATCGCCAAACTTCACCTCCGCGCACAGCTTCGAGAATTTATCTCTTCGACGCCGTGCGCGGGTCACGCAATACTGAATTGCGTAACGTTTGATGCGCAACTTGACATCATCCCACCATTGGGATGTAGAGGCAAAGGCCGGCTTCAATGGATGTAGAGGCAAAGGCCGGCTTCAATGTTTGCCATCCTTTGTACCTGGTCTCGAAACCTTGGCGGAACTCTGCCTCGCCAAGAATCCGACAGTTAAGCTTCCATAAGCAAAACAAAACGTGCTACTACAGTGTCATGGTCAGAGAGCGGACAGCTCAGCGTCTCGCAACCCGAAAATTGAAAACTTACGGGCGCATACACTCGATCTATCCTGGAGGCATCTTCTCCGTTAGGCCTCACCCACGTATACGCCGTACTACGCGGGTGCATATGCCTCCAGACATCGGCTAAAGGGTGTGCCGATATTTTATATGGGGTAGACCCTCCAGTTTGTTCGGTTGCGGTGTTGCACCGCATTATTTTTGTTTGCTCTATTGTGAAAAAACATGTTTGGCGGAATAGATGCAATGTGGTTTTTAGGGGGAAATTTGCCAGTTGGCAGGCAGTCCTGGAGGCGGTGAAGTCTGACATTCGCCTTCAAATTGAAGGCGATTTTCGCCGTTTATCTGGGGCTGCCTTTTTTTGGACGCTGGTGTGCTGGGGAGGGGTTTTTCGTTTCGCTGCGTGCGGGTCGTCCTTTTGTAGTTTTTTGAATGTTTGAGTGGGGGGTTGGGCGTTTTGTCTCTGCAGGTCGGCGTGCGTATGTTTTTTTGGCTCGCTTGACCCCGAGTTTCGTTTGTCAGTATGGGATGGTTCGGTAGTGCCGTTTGGCCGTGACGTTTTGTATCCCGCATGGCGGGTCACGTAAAAAGCACAAGTTCATGATGATACATGTTGGTTGTCAATTTTAAAACGATCGTTAGCCATGAGTTGGTAGTTATTTGTCTCTTAGATTTTGGGAAATACTGTTAATTTACGATCTAGCGAACTTGGAATACTTTTAATAAAATTCCTTATATTATATACCACGTCAACGGATGTCTCTCTGGTGATTGATTTACTCGCCAAATACCTTCTCAATAGTTAGCCAGCCATATACTCAAAATATATTTTTCTCATCGTGTACCTACTCATGAGAAATCTACTCGCTGGTCCCCTGCTCATTAGTTATCTACTCGCGAGACATCTACTCGTGAGAGAACTACTCAATTATATTTTCTCATCGTTTACCTACTCATGAGAAATGTACTCGCTGGTCCTTCTCTCAAATTAGTGAGAGAACTACTCAAATTATATTTTCTCACTTATGAGAAATCTACTCCTCAGACGTTTGCTCAGTTGTCTTCTCAATGTTTAGCTGCATACTAGAGACCTGCTCATAGGATACTTCCTCAAGAGCAACTGTGGTATCTGAACTGGGGAGAACACTGAACATTGTTATCTAATATACTCTGCTTACTCGCGAGTAGCTGTGCTGGTCAGAAACTTTCTCAGATACCAGTGAATGTATTTACTCAGGCATACGTTATTATTGTATGCTCATCATAGGTCATTGCTAGTTTCCAGGCTCAGTGTTACTCTTGAGCAATTACTCAAGGTTGAACCGTTTTATACATTGAGACACTGTAAATCCGTCTTGCTGTTTTTCGACTCAGCAATTAAGAATAATCATCTGTACAAATTTTAGAAATAAAGTGATTTTTAAGAAACAACACAGAAAGTTCTCTTCATCATTTTGGTTGACTGTGCTTGTATACATTGGACCGAGGTTAACGTTACAATAGTTTTTTATTATTGCTTTTTATTTTTGCTTTTTAATGGTAAAGGGGAGAAGGGAGGGGTGGCCCCATTTTGTGAAGGCCATGGTAGTAAAACACAACGGACAGCAATTTCGTATCAACTCGATTCCTGCTTTATACAGGAGAAGAGTGGGGTTGTTGAGAGAGACTGGTTGGGGGTTTTCTAATGTTGGTATAGTGTAATGTATTATACATCCGTTAAAGTCAGCGAGGTTTTATTACAAAGTCAATGAGTTACAGTACTTAGGCATTCAACATCGAAATATTTTCTGTATGCCTATTTTCACATTTGTATGTTGTGATCGATAATATAGTGTTTTGGCCTCATGTTGCGGTGAATTAATTCATTGTCAGATATTTTTTTAGCAGCCATTCTTCCTCGTGGTAGTTGATCCTAGAAGCAAAAACCACAATCTTTTGTTCGTTTCCTCTAAGCTCTCTGCCTTGCCGATGATACTGTGGATTAACCAACGTTAACCAGACGTTAGCGTAGTGTCAAGCGCTGCCCAATTATAATAGCTGACTGATTTTCCCGACAATAAAAGTGTTGCTCGACGATGCGACTTTAAAGACGATAATTAACCGACTATACCCGACGATAATGCCTAGATGATATTATCAACCTCGACGTAACACCACTGTAAGTTTCCTTCCCCTCCTTCCTCATCATACCTCCTTTTCCCCAACCCATTAGACCCCTCCCTCGGGACGAAGGAAGTATCAACCATGTTGCCCACTTTTCTGTTTGCGCCACTGCTCAAACTCAGTAAACCTACCATATAATGTTACGAAGTCTAAAGAATAATTTTTCCGTGTGCTTTTTACGTGCAGAGAAAACGGACACGGACCAAAGGTCAACAAAACCAAAAACAATCCCAGTCTGTTAAACAACCACCATAACCCAACCGAAAACCCACAAACAGAAACCTCTCACCAACCCACAAACGTAAACAATGCAACGTTCAACGTAACGTGAAAAGGACAGGAACCAAAACAACAAAACTCCAAACCACAAACCCCCCCCCAACCCATATTATGTAACAACACCCCCCCCCACACCTAACAACTAACTCACTCCAATATTCATCCGGGGTACGCCGTCCCGATAGTAGACGACAGGCTTGCGCATTACCTGCGAAGTTTTCCCAATATGGGTCTTTTCAGGCCCCTGGCAGTGTTCCCCCTTTTCCTACGAGGTAGCAGAGTTCTTAGCTTCGAGTGGACCTCCCTGTCAGGAACAGGAGGTCCACTAGCGAGCATCGTGTCCGGTATAGCGGCTGCGGGTAGGGTGGAAGGGCCACTCGAGTCAATGAGATCAGTGGCCTGTTTCGTCTCGTCAAACCAATCTGAGAACTCCTTAGCCACAACTTTTAAGGCTGTAGTGCAGTCCTCCATTGGCGAGTCGGAATCTGGGCCACTTAATGTCTCTTGGGCCGGTTGACTCGGGGCCCGACTAATATCACCGATAGCGGGCGTAGCTACCGGTGAACCAGTACAAGCGGCATCCTGCGCCGCATGCCACTCCGCTAGTACCATCTCTGCCGTTTTGTCCTGCTCTGCCTCAGTGGGCAGGCTGGCGGTAACGGAAAGTTCGATCAAGGACGAGGTGGGACACGAAAAGGGCAACGAAGCCTCCACCGGGGCGCTAGTGTCGGACACTGGGGCGATAAGAGGTGCATCAGGTGTTACGGTGTGAAAGGCCGGGACGGGGACCGCTTCAACCACGCCCGTAGCCACTCTCGCGGCGTATGAGCGGTATGGGCATAAACGAGCGAGATGGCCCGTTTTCCCACACCAGTGCGAGGCTGGCCCGGGTATGCAATGTGGGCCCTGTGCCCATTAGCCCACAAGGTAGAGGGGATATCAGAGTTGGACTCTAACTCGTCTAGTCCCGGTCTTCACACCCTTACATTCAAGGAATTCCGGCTCGTAGCCGGTTACTTTCCCAAAACGCCCCAGTGTCCGCACAACAACCTGTTCAGACATGTCCAGAGGGAGGTGGAGGACTGTCATCCACACCGAACTGCCATACGGTGTGACCTTCAGTCCCCCAACTCCCTCCAACACATGGACGCCTTGGACGCGGGCAGCCTTCGAGGTGAATCTAACATCAAAACAATTCATACCCCGGAGAGGTTTACGCTGAAGCACGTCAACCTCTCCAGGGACCTTTAAACCAACAGAACGCAAAACTGAAAAAACTTGTCCGGGGACGACCTTAGCCTCCCCCGAAAAACTCAACAATACGATTTTGCTGTCACGGCGAACCGCCATGACAGCTAGGGGTGTGGCAAGCCACGCACCTACGAAAACGAAAAACCACGAAACAAAGCCAAAACTACACTAAACAAACTACAAACTATTGAAAGGCCAACGTAAAAAACACAAAGTGTGTGGTCAACGAAATGTGGAGAGCAGCCGAAAACACGTCCGCACTCCACGAAAACCAACTACCAACTCTCTAAGCTGAGCGGTACTCTCTAAGCTGTCACAGCCGGTCCTTGGGCACTCCATCACCCAATCGCCAATGATACCTTTTTAGGTTGGTCACCAAGGCACCGTGTACAATTCTCCAGGCAAAATCACGGAGCCTGCAACCATTCAGCCTTGAATGCACCGAACGCCATACTTCGGTAGAATGACGTCCCTGTACAAAAATTGCATTCAAGGCACTATCCCGCAAGGAACTGTGAACAAGGGCCGGCTGTGACAGGTCAACAGGGGCAACTCAATCAGAGCGGAGCAAATGACACGAGGCGTACAGGTATTGGATGGAGTCGAGGGACTAAAAGTCACACCGTATGACAGTTCGGTGTGGATGACAGTCCTCCATCTCCCTCTGGACATGTCTGAACAGGTTGTTGTGCGGACATCACAGATGATTGCCAAGCTCTGAGGAAATCAATTACTGCAGTTTACCCGAACACTCGCACCATTCTTAGTGTGTTCCACGTATTGCAGGCAATGTGGCGTTGGCTGTGGGACTCTCAAAATGGAATTTCCAAGCATGACCGAGCAAGCTTACTCAACATCACCAAAAGTTTGGTGTATGCTCAGTCACTAACACAGCTGGATGAGCTCTTTGAAACCTTCCATGAATCATGCTCTGGTTTCAAAATATGGCAAGTTGAAGGAAAATTTGGCATCTGTGTTTGCAAGAAAGAATGAAAGGGCCATTAGTCACCGTGACTCACTCCCGTACGAGGGAACCAACAATAACTTCTGTGAGGCAGCAATGAGGATTGTTAAAGATAAACTTCTATACAGAATGAAGGCTTTTAACGTGACTCAACTTGTAGACTATATGTTTACCCGATTTGAGATGTACTACGAACGTCGCCTCACTGATTTGGCAAATAACCGCATGTCTTAACTTAGTCAACTCCAAATTCTTCCTGAGGGATCATGAAGTGAACAGTGACAACATAGAAAAGTTTGGTTGTTTCCAAAAATCTATGATAAGTATAGAAACAAATAAATGTGGTTATAAAGTTATTGTCCCCCAGGACCATTCCAAACTGCAGAAAATAAGAAACCAGTACACAGCAGTTGTAAATGAAATTCAACAGCAATATGGTGTCTAATATTATACGATAATAACATTACTCGTATTGGCCTGGGTGAGACTTTCATCACTTGACAAGAAAAAGCAAAAAGTAGCAATTCTGTGGGCGTCACATGGCCTCGAAGTATAACATGAAAGTTCTGTGTAAGCAACGCAGAAATAGTTCATTATGCTTTTTTTTCATGGCAGCTTGGCCGTCTCTACCCAACTTATCCATGCTCCTCTATACAAGCTATTTGAGTGGCTTTCTTTAAATTAGAGCACACATTTATGGATGTATGGATGTATGTTTATATGTATGACATGTATGTATGTATGTATATGTGTATTTTATTGAAGACATACCCACCTTAAGTAACTTTGATAAGATACAATTGAGATTCCTAGAGTGCTTACACTTTGACTTACATGCAGATAGATGACTCCAACTACAGAGTGCCAAGCTTCTCCACAGGGACCACTGAAGTTGTGTATGATGTCAACATGGATGTGCTTTTTACGTGACCCGCCATGCGGGATACAAAACGTCACGGCCAAACGGCACTACCGAACCATCCCATACTGACAAACGAAACTCAGGTCAAGCGAGCCAAAAAAACATACGCCCGCCGACCTGCAAAATAACGACCCGCACGCAGCGAAACGAAAAACCTTTCCCCAGCACACCAGCGTCCAAAAAAGGCAGCCCCAGATAAACGGCGAAAATCGCCTTCAATTTTAAGGCGAATGTCAGACTTCACCGCCTCCAGGACTGCCTGCCAACTGGCAAATTTCCCCCTAAAAACCACATTGCATCTATTCCGCCAAACATGTTTTTTCACAATACAGCAAACAAAAATAATGCGGTATTGTCAACATGGATGTAGGCACATGCACTTGTCCAGTGGGAAAGACAATTTGAAAGGTTCCAACTTTGTTCCTGTATCATCGCCTAAGCACAGGCAGATGTTCTATTATATTGCTACAGGTATGCATGCATGCAATTCCATGTTAGGCTTAAAGGAGGATAATTTGTCATACCCACAAACACTCAATTCAATCTACACAATCATAGACCATTCAAAATAATATTGCTAAGTATCTTTACTTCCAAGAAATGAGGTTCACACAAAGAAAACTGAACAGTTTGTAACTCACTAATAATTTGTTCACCCAACCTTTGCAAAATTCAAACAATGCAACTTTCATAACTCATTTATTGTGTGACATTTTAGTGAAACAAAACTATTTTCACACTATTTGAACTCTCTTGTGTGATGAAATGTAAACGCATTATTCACCTTTAAGTTCAGGAGTCAGGGGGTTTGGAGATTGTTCATTAGTAATAGTCCCATGCGGAGTGCAGAAGGAGCTGGTTCACATTTGTATGCATCTGATAATATTCATAAAAACTTAGAAGATAAAGAGCATAACTGGTCCAAAAATTTAGCAACATAATTGTTTATATCAAAATAACTGTTACAACAACCACTGTAATCATTTACCTTGCATGCTAGCTCTGTCGGCATTCTAAATATAGTCTCTGCTTTATGTATCAGTTTGATTTAATCTGTATTATACCTCATGATTAATAATACAAAAATAGTCAGCTTATAAGAATCCTTTAAATGATTTGGAGGGATCAGAGTGCTAACAACATAAGCTGCAGTATATAGTTTCAGCCCACTCATGGTGTTTATGCTAGTACTGCAGGTGAACTGTGTGTTAGGATGACACTCAATGGTAATGTGAGACAATGGGTTTTGTCTTTGTTAAATCTTGTAGTTGTTGTTTACTGTACTGTTCTGACCAACGAAAGGAAATTAGAAGTGCCATTCAGGAACTTTTAGAAGTTTGTTCCTGCACATATATGGGTGTTTATTTTAATATGGGTGCGAACTTGTGACATAAGCTTAATATTTTCAAATATGTGATATCACAATGATAATGGCATGCATGTGTACTAGAACAAATGCAAAGCGAACTAAAAAAAACATTTTGCTTATAGCTAGCTTGCAATGCAAATAGTATATATAGGTAAAGTCATAAGACAATATCCAAAATATCACGTGTAACAGGGACACCAAACATTATACATTCATCAAGTTCATTCATAGTAAAATCAGCATACACTGTTATATTAATTATTTTAACTTAGGTATTAAACATGGTCATAATCCAAGACATCAGTTATTGTCATGCACTACTATAATATTTTAGTAATTCTTATACCAGTGGCCAAATGAACAATGCCGAACGTGTAACGGGACACCAATATTTTGGTGTCCCTGTTACATCGACATAGGCTTACGGGTATCTCAGTTATATATGTAGTTTGTTGATTTTTTATATTGATAATGTTGCTGCATATTATATTATCTTTCCTTTACTTCTAAAGGTACTATATTGTCTGTGCCTTTTCTGCAAGAAAGTAATGCTATCAAGCTGATTTACAATTAATTATACTGTAATCCCATAATTTATGTTTCACAAAATTAATGATAAAAGAGAAGGACAAGGAATGAAACAAAGAGGCTGATCAGAGAACTGTGCTGTCATGTTCAACTCCAATCATATGTAGAAATAAATGTGATTCGCTAATATTCAAGCGCATAAATGTACGGTAAACAAAATTAGTGTACAATAAATGTGATATAAAAAACTCCATATAGTAATTTCCTCAATTGTTCCACTCAATACCAGTACTGGATAGATTCATTTTAAATTTTCAAGATCCAAATTGAGTCATTTCCTTACATTTCATTCATGTTTATCTGTTTCATTTAATAACATATATGAATTTTGCAAATAATTATTCACTAATCATTTTATTAATTAATGTCTTGTTGTTTTTTCATTTGCATTGTTCGGGCAATTTCAATTTTTTTTGCATGCGATTGAGACAACAATGCTATGGTTAGCCTAGCTGATGAATGTTGGCATCATCAAGCAGGAGATCCTAAATTATAGCCGTCTCCATAACATACTAACCACTATGGATCGAAACAGTTATGGCATCATTAATGTTCATAATGCATGAAGAAAAGCATTCATAATTGTAACGTGAACATAAGGAAGGAAGGAACAATGTGTTGATAGATCCTAGAATGGTGAAACATGAAAAAAAAAAGTATTAATAATGTTGATGACGATGCCATAGCTGTCCTAGGCATTGGATAAAATCCTGCAAGAAACTGCATAAACTTATTGTGTTAGAACCATTCTCATTTTGTTAGTGACATCCTTTGCTTGTATTGAGTTTAAAGCAAAGTGACGGCGACTTATCGGTACAGAAGGATCATCAAGACCTGTTAATATTGAATCTGAAGACACAAAGTCTGTTTCCTCCTTCTCCGGCCAAATAAATTTATTGTAGGAGCCAGTGGGTTTCCTGAAAGTGATAGAACAGGATCCGTTATCAACATCCGTGATAATACCTGGCCACCACTCTTCATCATATATTACAGCCACCCAGAGGAACAGCTGAATGTTATGTCAAGGATAACTAAGATATGGTAATATGGTTTAAAAAAAGTGTAGTGAATGCAGTCAACTGGGGTGGATGTAGTTAATTCACTGTACTGTACTGTAGTACGTATTCACTGTAGTACGTATTACTTACTGATAGGTCTGAAACTGAAATGAATACTATAACAATAAAATATATAAAGGATACACTGCGGAAGGCGTGTTTCGGCAGCTTCGGGCAATGGTGACATGTTTCCCTCAGGATGTGCCGTTGAAGTATCATCATCTACTGTAGTTATTAATTAAAGATTATGGATTGTTCGTGAACTTTAATACTTAATATAAAATCAAATTACAATTTAATGATCAAGTTATATGAACATCGGCATGAACCCTGGTCGTCTCCATGGACTCTAAATATTGTACACAGACTATCGTTGTTGTCAAGGCATGATGTACAAAAACAGCTCAGATTTCTGGTGGCAATGATTCCATCACTGACAGTTTTCACAAGACGTTGATTCCTGTCACGATTAATATCTGATGATGGTACATAAAATATGGTTGTACGAAAATGTGTGCACATGTCAGTTGAGGCATCTTTTGTCAGGTGGTCAGAGCAATACTTGTACAAATCCTTAGCACTTTTTTGGGTTTCAGTTGTTGTTTTACAGACTGGGATTGTTTTTGGTTTTGTTGACCTTTGGTCCGTGTCCGTTTTTCTTAGCACGTAAAAAGCACCTTAGCACTTTTAATCACACATCTGCCAGTCTTTACAGCTGTAGATGCGTCACTTTTGATGACAGCACTCTCCCCGTCACTGGCCCCCTTGCCATGCCTTGATCCGGTAAAATTATGCACAATGGGATAGCCAAAATCACTAGTAGCATAACTGATATCAGATAAAGGGCCCTTTGACTTATATTGTTGGCCACACCCATCTGAAAATCTATACAGTTTACTAAGTGTTAGCTGTATGCTGTTAGTAAGATGATTGCATGCTACATTCTGATATGCATGAAAATCATGGACTAGATCATCACTAATAAAGACCAGGCTCTCTGTGATTACATCAGAACACCCAGCACATCTATAGTAGGTGACAATTGGATGCACAGTGGCTGAATCTTGCGTCCAATATGCCCCTTGTACCTCATCTTGGTAAGCACATCTAGAATTTTCGGCGAAATCAAGAATGCATAAGCAAGAATCTTGTAGAAGATTTCAGCGGATCAATTGAAGTTGTTTATTTTGCCACCCCTTGTTAAAGAGATGTTCTGCAAAGGGTATACCTTCTTCCTTTAATTCTGTGATAAGCTCACCCATGTTGCCAGACTTTACAATAAAGGTTCGTTTGCGTACATCAACCAACTTGTCCACCCCTTTCTGCACTTTCTGTGTGATAAGTTCCCATCGCTTCCACTCAACATTCTGTGTTTCCGTATGTAATAGTGGTTCAATGTGTCTATCAAGTTGACTGATACGACAGTTTGTGCATTTTCGTACAACACATTGTGGATGGTGGAAATCTGCATCCAATTTATCACACATTGTGATACTTGCAAAGTGATATATGTCTTTCATGGGTGGTACTTTTACAGCTGCCAAGTGTGCGTTGATAACTTTCAGCTTAAGTGTTATGTTTTCGCAATGTTCGCAAAGGCACCCCCTGTATTTTGCCTCTTTTTGTGTCTTAATAAGCAGTGGCCTAAGCAAGAAAAACTTATCACCAGTTTAAACTGGTGATAAGCCTTGGTCACTGAACAATCCATAATACTGGTGGGCTTTCGTGATTTTTTGGCTGACCAGTTTGTTATCCGGTAACTGGTTGGCCACAGTCTCATAGAAGTCTTCCACTACCTTCACTATTGACCTCTGTAGCTTTTGTCTTCCCGCCTGGTGTTTAATGGCCTTGTTGATGAGTTTTCTGCTAACACCAAATTTTCTAGCAGTCGATCTCTGTAACTTCTATCGCTTCACTGAACTGAGTGTCGTTGCTAGAATCTTCCGTGCTTTTGGAAAACGAGATTTAGAAAGCCCTGCTGAAACTGCCACCAGCACAGCATCTTCCAGTACTGTTGCTGTTGACTTAGCATTTTTGAAAGCTTCTGTCTTTCTTGGTGAAGCTTTCTCGATTAAGTCCAGAGCAGTGGTAACATAGTGTGATGGACGTTGAGGCATGCCCCTTCTTGCCCTTTGCAGGCTTTTACGTCTTGCTGCCGGAGTTCTGACATCCAGGCCAATACTGTTCAAAGCTGATTTGGCTTGATGCATTTCCTCGGCCTGTTGCTTTAATGCCTGCTTCAATTCTTTCAATCTACATGCTTCTGTCACTAACTTTGCTTGCTCAACTGCAAGTTTTGCTGTCGTTTTTTGGCTTTTTCCATCGCATATTTATGTATGTATGTATGTATGTATGTATGTATGTATGTATGTATGTATGTATGTATGTATATGTGATCTTCCCGCAAGCAGGAACTCGCGAAAGAAGCCATGGAGGCTTATAGACTCGCAAGCTGACCGAAGCCAATCTCTCGGCACACATCCATTTAACGTCCATGTCGGGAAGTTGTTATTGAACAACACCCTTGCCAGACGACACACCTTGCTGTCGGCGGGGAATCGAACCGGGGATCTCATGACTGGCAGACGCCGGCGTTAACCACTAGGCTATACACTCCTTATCTCTTCTTCTTTTGTTTATTTCTTCTTTCTGTCCTTGTGTAAGCAGAGCACGCTGGTCTTTCCTTTTTTTTCGCCAGTAAGCCCTTTCCCCTTCCACTGTTTGTCTTCTTTTTGGCTTATTTCTTTCCCCTTTAGAATTGTTTAGTTCAGCCTCAGCTTCTTTTCTTTTAGCCCTTAAAGGGAGCACACCCTTCATTATAATTTGTCTTCCTTTCTCTCATTTTTTCTAGTTGTTCCCTTTCCTCATCCGTCAAGTTCCTTTTACTTTTTAAATCGTCTGCCATCGCCATATCTAAACGATAGTCTGCCGTATATTTTGGCAGCATGCCGGCGCATATCTTGTTCTTTTTTCCGCTCCGTTTTTCCCTTCCTTGGAGAAACTGTAATTCTCAACTTGAATGGGTTCATGCTGACAATTCCAAATCATGTATGCTGGAAGTAAACAGCAAAGGGAATTAGAACAGATATGCACAGTATCCAACATTTTCTAGGGTGGGGGGAACAGTAAGCCCCTCCCCCCCCCCTAGGTGCACTAAACACAATTCCTTGAGCAAATCAAGCACAAGCAAAATTCCTTTCTTACTTGTAAACTTTATTTTAAAAACACTAAAATATAATTTAATGGAAATAATCTTGTATACAGGTAGTAGCCTGCTGTAATTTTTTGTATAATCTGTCCAAAATAAATTTTTACTTCGATTACTTATCGAACATGGAGCGAATAAAACATTGAAATCAACTTGTTTTTCTTTGCTAATTTTTGTACACCACACCAACCCCGAGGCGATAGACGCCATACTGCATATGGAAAAACTATTAATAATGTTAATATTTATGTTCACTTGAACCATATGAATAACTTATCATGGATCAACTTATCTGGATTAGTACTAGCAGCTAATTAATTAGGGAAATGTTAGGTAATCTCCAGATATTAGTACTGGCCCCTATAAAAAAGAAACACCCATATGTGCCAACCGACCCACATACACCATGGCATCTACAGCCTTGACTTCAGAACTATGTGCATCGCGATCATTAAACTTACAAAGGGATCTGCAAAACAGATTTGACCAAAGGGGTAGGCCTGCTGGATCCACACATAGCAATTCTTCACTAAATGTTGACAGCCAATCTGAAGAAAATTTGCCTGAGAAACAACAACTCAAAGCATTGTTTCAGTCATTCGAGCAAAAGCTTTCTGACCCAGTCTTCAAACCAGCCATTCAGTGTTTCTTGAAAAAATGAAAGAAAATAATGTCGGATAGTGCTATGGTGTCCTCCCTGTACACATTCGGTAATGACACTGCTTTTTACGACCAAAGGTCAACAGAACCAAAAACAATCTCAGTCTGTAAAACAACCACCAGTAAAACAACCACCAAAAACCCAACTGAAACCCACAAACACAAATCTCTCACTAGCGTTTAACTTGACGTGAAAAGGACACGGACCCAAAGGCCAACAGAAGCAAAACAAAAAAACACTACACTGTGTCACAAGTAACACATAGTGACCCTTTCTAGAAAGTAAGAGTCAAGTGATAATCAAGAAACCACGCAAACACCCTGCTTTTAATTGTCATGGATTTATTAGCACGAGATGTTTCAATGATTATTGGTAAAAAGAAAATATAAAAGAAATGCATACATGAAAATAACTACACCCCTTGGATACTTATCCAGGGAATCATACCCCCCTTTTTGCTAACTGACACTGCTCTCCGTATAGGACACACCCACTAGTATAATGCGCTTTGTGACAGACTTCAGAAGATCACCGCCCACATGGTAGTCGCTATAGGCGGAGTCAAACTATTCAGCTTTTGGCACGTGTCAAAGATAGGATACCTGTATCCGGCGTCTTAAAAGTTAATGGACCAGACCACATCTATTGGCACGGAAGAATACCCCGTGACCCCAGGCAGTTAGCTTTGGAGTCACCAAAAATAAAACCCTGTACACAAACAGAGGAACAAAACCATTCGTAATATTTGTTTTAAACATACGGTCAATTTCCGTTGATTTATCGTAACTTATAAGGGACATTTTAACTCTCACTCCTTACGAGACACATTAACTTAAACATGATACAGCATTTCCTTCGCTTTCCAAAGATAATCTTACAAATTTCCAGCATAAACTCTTTACGCGACAAATTAAAGATCTGCCCTTGTTCCTCAAATATAAATTCCATCCAATCTCAATAATAAACCAATTATGCGACAAAATTAAACTAACTCTCGTTACATGTATTAGTCTCAGCATTTCTACTAGTTGTTCGACCACTTTTATGAGTTTCGTTTCAATTCAAGCACTTTGAATTATACAGTTTACTTACAAATAAATTTACGCAAAAGATGATACTCCCTCATTCAATGAATATACCAATTTTACATTGATACTTAGAATACTCACAGATTATTGGGGGTCGCCTGCCCGTAAACTGGTTTACTACAGCAAACTTCGCTTGTCACACTAAACGAATAGAGCAATCTGCTCAGTGACAATATTAGATTAACACCATTTAAGACCTCATTGCCTTTTTATGAAGATGTTAACTCCCGTTCTCAATAACGGAGAAACTACCTCTCTCCCCGACGTGATATGGTTACCAGATGGAATGCAACTGACTAACTTTCCTGTACCCAACCCTAACATGAATCTAATATGATGTAACGGCTCTTACAAGCCCAGTTATTCCGATACATCTCGGTGAAACATACCAACAATAAGGAGCCGAGAAACCCGGAATTTAGTAACTCTTTATATGCGACACAGGTGCTCCAATGCACACAGTGAAGCATATCAACACCACGAATTTTGCATCGGTGGGTGCTTTTTACGTGCAAAGAAAACGGACACGGACCAAAGGTCAACAAAACCAAAAACAATCGAAGTCTGTTAAACAACCACCATAACCCAACCGAAAACCCACAAACAGAAACCTCTCACCAACCCACAAACGTATACAATGCAGCGTTCAACGTAACGTGAAAAGGACAGGAACCAAAACAACAAAGCTCTACAAACCAGCCCCAAAAAGCCAACTCCAAACCACAAACAGAACCCCCCCAATCCATATTATGTAACGACCACACAACCCCCCCCCCCCCAAACACCTAACAACTAACTCACTCCAATATTCATCCGGGGTACGCCGTCCCGATAGTAGACGACAGGCTTGCGCATTACCTGCGAAGTTTTCCCAATATGGGTCTTTTCAGGCCCCTAGCAGTGTTCTCCCTTTTCCTACGAGGTAGCAGAGTTCTTAGCTCCTCGTGAACCTTGATCGAGTGGACCTCCCTGTCAGGAACAGGAGGTCCACTAGAGAGCATCGTGTCCGGTATAGCAGAAGCGGCTGCGGGTAGGGTGGAAGGGCCACTCGAGTCAATGAGATCAGTGGCCTGTTTCGTCTCGTCAAACCAATCGGAAGACTCCTTAGCCACAACTAATAAGGCTGTAGTGCAGTCCTCCATTGGCGAGTCAGAATCTGGGCCACTTTATGTCTCTTGGGCCGGTTGACTCGGGGCCCGACTAGTATCACCGATAGCGGGCGTAGCTACCGGTGAACCAGTACAAGCGGCATCCTGCGCCGCATGCCACTCCGCTAG
>JAIPMN010186224.1:0-10122 GCA_020650975.1 Apostichopus californicus
TAACTACTATAACATCTACTTGGTCACCAATGTGGTGGGTTCGACATCTAACACCTCCAACACCCCCCCCCCCACCCACACATACCGCCACATACACACAAATAGCAAGTTAGGGATTGTGCTCTCTTTCAACCCTCTCTCATTAGTTGACATCCAAGAAAATATACTGCTATACTGCTGACGTAGTGGTTGATGGATGACGTCATTAGAAGCTTGATTGGCTCTTAGTAATTGGAATTTGGCTTGAAGAGCAAACGAATTTAGAGGTAGAAAAGGAAGCATATGTGGACAGTAATGTTTCTATTAAAACGTTAGAAATGACTTGATGTACAGTTTACAATAAAATACTATTCGGAGTTACTTACAGCTTACAAACCTAATCTCTTGATAGAATGGAAAAGGAATCCACTAGAAACCCCATCACTTCTCCGAAAAAGACAAGAAAACGCTAGCATTACATTTAAATTATGTATACTACATGTAGTTAAACCCGCCTAATTGGTGGGTAATATATCTTAATTAATAGTGGACGCGTCTCTAATAATTACTCATTCTTTCTAGTATGTACTTCTCTGTTTTTGTTATGTTCGAAATTTCATCGAGCTAAATTCAAGAGACACCCATAGTACATTTGTTAATTGTTTATTCAACTTGGTAATCAGTGACGTCACCAGACTATTTCAGTTGGTGGCAAAGATGAGATCGCTGTCTCTTAATAAGAGATATATAGTGTACAGTGAACTCATTACAAACGTTAGATATACATCAGATTCAGAAATGGTCGCAGGATAACATTTATTTCCCCATCACCCACCCCTCTAGTCCCCCGAACGACAGCAATGTGACTACCAAAACCTAACAAATTTACATGTGAACACTTTAGCGCAAAAGAATAAGTAGTTGAACATGTTGCATATTAAAGGATGACTTTAAGCACAACGTTAATGTTGTCATGTTGTAGAGCACTGGCTTTCATTCTAGGCTGCTTTTACTATAACATTTTGAGACATGTTACTTTAAACAGCTGAGTTCATCAGTAAAGGTAACTGGTATAATACGGAGACGGCTATGCCAGTTCATCAAATACAACACAAAACACAATGGGATGAGAAGATTTCTAGTATGGTCTCAAATAACATGCTAACATTAAAGTACAAATGTACAGCGACAAATGTTGTAAACAAATAATCTAAATATGTCTGATTTAAGAACGAAGTTAATTTTTTTTATTTTTTTGAGTTATTCAAATGTAAAAATCACATTATTGATATGAATATTTAGGCCTGTACTAAGGGGCTGACGTCATCATCAATGTAACATTAAAGGAGTATTCCAGACATTTATCTTACCAAACCAGAAAAGTTGAAGATATATTAATAACACCCCTTTTTGGACTATAACATTTAAAGACTGAAAGTCCGAATAAAGTAATCTTTTTAACAAAATGATATTTGAACAGTTATCTTTCAAATTTCACTTCTGTATTGTATATGAAATCATTATTATTATTATTATGGTACAACTTAATCTCAAGATACATTCACAATGAATGTAAAAGTTACAGTCTTCATAAGTTACCATGCCGTTGTCTTGAGAATAAAGGCATTTGATGACGTCACAATCATACTAGACTAGTTGCATGTGTATTATACTGGAGCTCTATGTGGCGCTGTTTGTAGTATTTGGGAGATGTTAACAGTTTATAACCTAAATCTGTATTAGATCCTTCCTCACTGAAATTACTGCCATCGTTTTGAGGATTGAGTGAATGACGTCACAGTCCTGCTGATGGTTGGCACCGCCAGATCAATATACATCTTGCATTGAGCTGTAATGTAAAAATAAAACGATATATATATTAGTTAATATTGTTATCATATTAAATTATTATTAGAACAATGGGGAAGTGATACCTAATAAACCCCCCTCCCCCCGGAAAAAGCGTCAGCAATACCGTAACATAACAATGAATTTACACACCAGCAAAACACCGTTACACGGGAAAAAAAGCGAACAAAGTTTCTGATAATGGAAGTAACACTAATTTCCATACATTTAATCAGGGATCAGCTTTGGTAATGAAATATATAATAAAACTAATTATAGTTGAAGCAAATGATATTAGTGACCATATAAAATTAGATCATCACAGACATAGGAATACAAATTCTGGTTATTGATAGGGATTCATTCTAATAAATTAAGATTTTACAATTAAACGTAGCAGACAATCACTGTTAACAAATACAATGTTAAATACTAAGGTAGAGAGTATTCAGCTGTATTGACTTACAGTTACTTGCGCCTTGTCTGGTTGAAGTTCGCCAAGCTCGACTGATAACTCCTCTCATCGAACCTCTAAACAAGAGGAAAAATATAAGTAATGAATATGTATAAGATAACACAGAAACAAAAACAATGCATTATAGTTAAATGTTGTAAATCATCATATGCATCCATATTAAAAGTGTTATTTCAGATAAATCGAGTCATGTTACATTAAACTTTGCATGTTTCAAATGTCTTGGAAAATTGTTGTCCTGTTCATTATTATTGTTTCAGTTATTATTTTAGGGATTCCTAACGAGTACGTCTTGCGAATATTGTAGTACTGAACATGATATACACATGAAGGCTTAATCCATGAAACCATGGTCACCTATGATGTGGTCGCTTTGATTCCATGCTTGACAGGATTTGTGAAGATTTGATTCTATAAAAAGTCCTACTGTTTGCTTGAAATATTGGAAATAAGTATATAAATAACAAATGAATAGCATATGTCAACACATATTGACTCATAGCACGATGATATAATCCAATCCCAATCTATAAAAAAGGTTTATGTGTGAAACAGGATTACTGTACAAGAATCAGTTCACTTATCGCCACACCCCATCCTCTTCCCTGCCGGTAACCATCAAATGACCTATTCTGGGAATTTCCCCTTGATATCACGATGATTCAATCAATGCATCCCAATGTACTATCACACATTGGTGCGATGCAGGGAAATTTTCCGTCCTGTTTATAAGCTGATCCCGTCTAGCTGAGTAGCCATTTTCAATTAAATTGCAAAGTTTAACATTATCATTATTTTGGACATTTGACAATCCCTTTCAAACATTAATGTAATCGTGACAGAACCATATCCAGGTCACCCACTCTCAGTATGAGCTTTTCTTAAGAATTCACAAATGTAGGAGCCAAATCAAATTGGACATTGACTCATGTGATTATGCAATAGAAAGGTGAGAATTCAGGAGGTGGTTAAGAGTGTAGCATTCTTAGGGTGTTAAAATGGCCAGTGAACCCCATTTCTGATGGTAACGGGTTTGATTAATGTGGTTTATATATTTCCAGCTGGACCAACCCCTCTCCATTCTTCCTCTAGAAATTTGAAACCAATCGGTTCATTTCGTGTAAAAGTTAAGTTAAATATGTTGGGTAGGCCGTGTCACTACTTGTGTACCTTTAATAAGGAAATTCCCTGAATTGACCATTATTGACATGTAACAGGATAGTTATTTTAGTTGATTCTCTTGACCATGCTAGACTGGGTTCTGCTTTATGTTTTGTTTTGACAGAACTTGTGTTATCATCAGCATATTTTATCTGCAGTGGAAAGCTATGAACGCCGGTGCCTTTCAATCATAAGTTCCTGAGTTCGAGTTACTCCAAGATTAATGTATGTCGTCCAGTTACAGAGTTGTTGACAATTCATAATAATGGACTTTAAATATGTATCTAAGAGACTGACTTCAGTCAGCTTGCGCCTTTGATAAGCCAATGATGGCTTCTTCGCGAGTTCCTGCTTGCAGGAGGATATTCAATACATACATTAACAGTTAAAGTGTTAATTATAAATGCATATTGCGAAAGACTTTTAACAGTTTAAGCGTTAAATACGAAAAAACAGAGTATTTCTTGCTAGCGTTACCTTATTTCCCCAAACTATAATTTAATCATCGATAAATCGTTCAGATTTATAAACCAGTCTAATTAACCGTTCCAATAACACCAGTTTACATATGAACGGTGGAAGGGGGGAAGGGGAGAGGCAGACTCAGACCGATGGAAAAAAAATAAGTATAATTTTAATTCACTGCTAGCTCATTTTGACCAACTTAATATAAAGAAATTGGCTTTCAAATTGCCAAAAAAATACAGACTAAAGACGACGGTGACCGTATAAAAAAATAACTGTAACAGGTTGTGCTAACAAATAATCAATTACTTGAGATAAGAACTAGCGTAAACTATCTCGAAATCTTACTTGAGGCTTTGAACTGACACACTTGGGAAGTATATTGCTCAATAAATGTATTTTTTAAAGTTTATGTGGAGAGAATCAACTCTCATGCACGCAGCATCATCTACAATCACCTTAGACATTAAGCTACCTACGCCGTTGCTGTCATGTCTTTTATATAAACGGACCTGAACTGCAACTTACTTGATGCACCCCTCCTCCATTTAATCCCATCTGTAAGGGATTACGGTATGACATCATCACTCAGTCAACTAAAACAGCAACCGTTCATTTTTACTAGTTTCCTTATATGTCATATAACAACAGTTCGCTCCGAGTTAGTGATTTTATGACACAGTGTATGCTCTCGTTTCACAATGATTCATGATGCTATAACCCAACGGATACCCTCCTAAACTATCCCCAACCCCTCCCCGACCCCAGAGAATGATTCAAATGATTTTATTATATTAAAGAATACCAGATTAGAGATTTATGGTAGATTTGAGTATACACTTCTACAGTTAGCCCTTTGTGTGTAGAGAAAACTGTTACCCTATAAAAGTGAGATTCAAAATGTTTATTTTTGTTATCAGTTCCTTCCACGGTTAATAAACTGTGAACGAAATTTCACGGAGAAATTAATGAACAAAGGATTTTCTACAAGAAATTTATAAATATCTTCTTTGATACTTTTGGTATTGTTAACGAATTATGATATGCACATCAACAGAGTGAAATAAAATAATCATGAAGCATCTGCCGGCGGGAGGGGATTGGCAGTTTAAAAGTTATATTCGAATATTGTTTGAGGCTTGTTACACACCGTAACACCGGACTAAACTTAATTTAAATTCTATCCGTTTCTTTGTTTATCATTTCTTTGACTGTGTGTGCAGAAGTAAGATAATTTAGGCCGCATCTAAACAGAACAGTGCTATCACCAGTACGAGGTATAAACTTGTAACTGCCCTATCTGAATTCCCTGTTCGATACACGACAATTATAAATCTTTCCCCCTGAGCTCCATCTCTGCCTGGATGAAATTAAAACTAATTGAATGTTTTAGTGACGTTTAATATACGTCTATGAGGTGTGGGGTGGGCTAATATACATCTGCCTCGGCCTTCCCTCGGCCTTCAAACAATGGAACTATACAAGCTGCTATTTTGTTTCTGTCTTTCAACAGAAATACTTCATCACGTCAACTCATCCGTCTTCTGCATAGTGACTATATACAAACCTAGTATTCGTTATATACCACTACGTGACACAAATTTAAATAAAAAGAAAGACAAAATAACCTTCTGATTTGGTGTTACATGCGCCACCTGTTTGTTAATGTGTTTAGGCAACATGTTTAAGATTAATGATTACATTAAATATTTCAAACTGAAGTATTATGTATTTGAAAATAAATAGAATGATGCTTTATATCTTACTTTTACTAGTATTATATTTGCTGGTTAAATATTGAAAAACTTGGCCGATTACACGTCGGTTAAATACTAACGGTACCAAACTTAATTGCAACGTTTACCGAATTTATGTGAAAAGCTTAGCTCATTTTTAACCATCCCTAACCCCTCCCGACCCCGGAGAATGATTCTAATGACTTTATGTTATCAAACAATACCGGAGTAGAGATTTATGGGAGATTTGAGTATAGACTTTTAGAGTTAACATTTGATGTGTATAGAGAAAATGGTTACACCTTCCCTTTCCTTTCACAGATGCAACCTTGCCTGGACAGCTGAATTTTTTAAATATTAAATTCCAATTTGGTGTGAGACTTTTAACACACCATAACATCGAACTGACCTTGAAGTATTTAAAGGTATATCCGTTTCTTTGTTGAGCATTTCTTTGACAGTGTGTGCGGAAGTAAGATTATTTAGACCTCATCTAAACTTGACATTGAGAACAGTGCTATCATCATTACGAGATATAAACTTGTAGCTGGTCTATCTAAATTCCCTGTTCGATACACGACAATTAAAAATCTTTTTCCCTGATGAGAAACAAAGTCTAATACTCTTTTGTCTTATTTCTTTGTTTCACATTTATTAATACCTCTTTGTCTGTCTATTATAATTACCGTTACTAATTAACAAGAACATGAATCTATGTCTCTCTTACCTCTTCTCCTGGTAGATTGCCCCGATTGTCACAGGCCTGAAAGGAAGAGAAATATTATATTCATGATATTTTGATATTTAATTAAAAAAAAATATAATATGGCGAAGCAAAAAATATATAAGTTAGAATGATACATCTTCACAAATATCACAGTAAACTATTCCTGGCAGGTAAACGCACATCTACATTGAACATCCTAAAGTCAATAAAGGAGGCAGACTCGTCAATGTAAAATGCATGGACTTAATAACATGAGTATAAACATCAGCTTTATAGGGAAGACATAGTTAGTTTTAAACCCGTCATCAAACACTGTGTGACGTAATCAAACACTGAGTGACGTCATTAAACACTGAGTGACGTCATCAAACACCGAGTGACGTCATAACGATGAACTTCTCACGAGAAGGGAAAAGAGGGCAGTATTCAAAGATAGACCCCAGAACATGGATGTATCGATGTAATTGCAAAAATAAAGCAAAATGTTGGTTAGCCCACAAAGCATCATATTGGTTACCCCCCCCCCCTCCCCCCATCCCCATTCGTCTAAGATATTCTGTTTATATCGTTTTGTTGTTCATGTAGAGATAGCCATGAAAGTTTGGTAAATTCAGTTGTATGATGAACACATACAATAAGAGGCACAAAGGGAGAATTAAATAGACTAGTGTAGATATGTTAACATTAAGAAATATCATGAAATATAATAAACCCTGCACATATTTTTTTCTTTTTAAATGTACCCTGTATGTGTATGTTTAATTGGTAGTTTGTACATGCGCACATAATCAGTTTTCCAATAGTTGACTCTCTGTATTTAACGTTAGGCAAGGAACATTTAGAACAGGAAGCAACGGTCTGTACATTAAGGAATATTTATAGTGGGTTTATGTAACCGATACGCCCTGTGTGTCTGTAAGACTAGTATTGGCAGAAACCGCGTGAGCACGTCATTACTGTGTCTCTATGTATTAGCTGGACTTGGTTTGGGTTGCTCATATACTCTATAGAACGCTGTTAAGACTCGAGAGTACCATACTCAAACCAAGTGGCCTCGGACTCGGCTCGGGATAAGGAATAATTGGACTCAACAACATCTGAGTGTTTCTTATACTATAATATACAGATATATTGAATGATTCTGATGGCAAGAGTACTAATAACAATAGGAACCATGTGAGGATACAGGACCCGGATGTTGCATTATATTGTCGTCGGCACTTGAATATAATTATGAAGAAACAATAGTTAATTAGCCGGGGGGAAATTTTACAAAATCAACCACATTACCAGGTACTTTGAACCCCCTTCCCCTCCCCCCTAACCCATCACTCAGGCCAAAGCTCCTTAGAGATACTTATACTTTTTATTAATTTTGTTTAGCAGTTATTCAAAAGACGAAAGGAATAATACCAATATTTTAAAACCACTATTAGTTCAGATTCAACGTTGACTTTTTGTTGTATCATAATGCTGCTGCTTATTCATACTGCTGTACGTACAGAGGATGGTAAAAAAAAGTTTCCAGGGATGTGCCCAGGACTTCCTGAGTGCCGGGTATACTGATCGCCGTCCTGTGGGAGGGGTCTAAGGGGAAAGGGGCTGTCCCCCTCCCCCCCCTTCGAATTTTGAAGGTGCTCAGATGCAAAAGGCTGGCACTTGTGTAGCTTTTTAAGAACATACACATGTACTAGTTTTGATTACAATATACATTTTTTTTTTAGTGAAATATATTACGTACCTGGTAAAAGTTATTAGTTTGTTTCAAAGAGATTTTGCAAGGGACCGATTGGGAGCCGTAAGTAATGTTTCTCGCATGCGTAACTGATGCATTATAAGTCTGTATGATTTTGGCATAGGCTAAGCCCAATTTATGTTGAATATATTGTTAGGAATGTCGGGATTTTAGATGAAAATAGTGCTGGGCGGGATTCACGATTTTTAAGACAGTGCTGGGCGGTAATTTGTAATGCTGTGCGAGGCCGCCCAGCGTGGGCACATCCCTGCGTTTCTTAAAAATGAAATAAAAACCTTAAATTGAATATTTTAGTTAAACTTTTAGGTAATCACCTCTCCTTTAATTTTTCTAGTATGTTAAAGTACATCGAGGTGATTCAACCTACCTAAAAAAAATCCATTTGTTTCTTATTTTAAAGTTAAACCCAGATACGTCCTTTTATATATAAGCCTGCTTGGACCCACACATTCATATCAGTCACGTATATATATACATTAATCTAAATCAATAATGAAATATAATCAATACGGATCCCTCAAATCCCATTACACCTCTAACTACTAGAACCTAGTCACATGTAATGATTGTTGTATTGCTACGTGTAGTGACGTCAGACTTAAACATTCTAGAGATGAAAATTATCCATCGATATTTTCACCAATCAAACATTTTTGACGGAGACAGTGTAGAAGAGAGACACTGGAGGCACGGTAGATTCATTTCGCTTTATATGTTGTTATCTTTCTGAATATTCTCTATTTTAAAATTGAGAATGTTCATTGATTCACAAGACAAATACTTCTATAAGGAGAGTACATAGGGGTCTACATACAGAGAAAGAAGGACAACAATAATTAGGATATAGGACGAAAGTGGACAACAATAATTAGGATATAGGACGAAAGTGCTGGGGTACGGGGGTGGAAGGGAGGCTTCATTTATTTTCATTTATTTGTACCAACCTCGTCACAAGGTTTCTAACATATGTTGTATTGTACGATATATATATACATCCTGGAGAAATAACTCCTCGTCGTTGAACAATTGCAGATTTATCTTTAAATATAATTGTCGTACCCCCCCCCCCCCCCCCCACCAATTAGAATCTCTTATGAAGTTTTTTTTTTCATTTTTGATATCATAATTAAAAATAACAAATCAAACCAGAGAAAGTGTGCCATTACGATGATTAGGCAATACGTAGATTTTTATGACCAATTGTCTTTATTTGGGTTCAAGTTTACTGAATTAGAATAATGTCCTAAAGTGCAACGTGTGATCACGTTAATTACCACTTCATTAATGCGCACACACCTATCTAAACATTTACAGTTGTATAAGGTTTCGTTTCATGTTAAATTAATAATATAATACAACAACGGATATGGCTGCTTTAGGAACACATGAATATGTTTTCAAATCAGATGAAAGAGCATTGAAAGAAAGTAGGGACATTTCATAGTAGAATATGGAAAGTAATTTTCTAGCACCAACAAAGAATTGAGCAAAATACAAAGCTTAGGATGATAAAAGAGCGATGAAAACTTTGTAATATCATCACGAGGGTTTCTAACTTATACTGTGAGTCTGACAGGAAGTAGACACTTGACAACATGTAAGATTGCGCTCATTTCAATAATGTCGGGTGAAATGAAGATCATATCCTAGATTAACGCTCTGTCCTACCGTGACCTGTATTACATACTAATGTCCCATAACTCACTGATCCATGCCAGTTTAGAGCAAATGTAATGCAAAATACAACTGAATCTTTATGTCAATATCTGAAAGTTGAGAAAGCTTTTGAGTGCGATTAAGTCGATACTGTTAACGAAACCAGCTATGTAAATGTTACATCCGTTAAGCGATTCTTGTCATGCAACCATTGCTGTAAACGTATCATCCAGCTTCCCCAAAGGAGGGTCTACTGCACATCTAAGATGCTTTTTAACAAAATACAGAAAGCAATATACGGCACGGGCTTAGCATATAT
>JAIPMN010186262.1:0-16664 GCA_020650975.1 Apostichopus californicus
ATATATTATAATTTTTTTTTTCATATTTGAAATTCGAGTTCGTTATAAGGAATACCAACAGTGATACATATCATAACATCGTCTTGGACAGACAAGGAAAGCATGGCTGGGGAACTATGTCAAAAATCCACAACATCAATGTCAGATTAGTCGGGCAAGCTTAGAACGTTAGTCTAATTACTTGACGCTGGGTGTTTTACTCGAACTACTCACTCGCAAGAGTATTGCAATTTATTTATTGTTATGTATTTTGCAGTGTCTGAAAAGTTATCAGAATATTGTCCGGATTTTCACGGAAGTACCTTGTTGTGGGGGCTGCAGCCCAATCGCCCCGCCTCCTACGCCTATGATGAATATGATTATTTTCTGTAGCTATGCCGCCTCTCACACACAGTTTGCAGAATGTCATAATGGTACTTCGTTCTCCTGAGGCTTTTTTTCTCCTTTGTTGATTTTCGTCTCAAGAATGCGGTGATCAGCTGAAGCGTACTTCGAATTATATATTCGTACTCTAAAAGCTTGTTTTCGTATTTGTTATCTTGAACAAGTAATTGCAGACAAATATATTACAATGTAGAGTCTTTAACCATCGACCACCAAAATATTATACTGTTACATTATAAGAGCTTCTTGCTATCAGTCAACAGTAAGTGTTGACTGATCCTACGTTACGCTAGGTGATATACTAATTGAGACTACACAATAAGATTTGTCATTACGATTTGTCATAAACTTAGGGGTAATTGTGTCTGAGTGACGTACTAATGAATTCAAATGATTACACTAGTGATTTATATAGACTATCAATGTTTCATATTTTTTTATTAATTATGTAGATATCATTATACTTATTTGAAATAATAGTTGATCGTGCCGCCCCTGCGTCAAGTCAATGAATACTGGATTTTAGCATTGACCAACATGGAAAAAGTGATAATTTACCCAAGAAGCTGCTTATACGCACTGCTACATTTTATTTCCTACCTTGTTAATGAAAACTGTGTATTTATTTCCAATAATTATCAATATTGAGATTGGTTTTGTGCGATATATGTTTATTATTAAGGCCTACAGTTAATTGTGTGGGGAAGGTCTTGAATGGGAAAAGCAGATGTGTACCAATCGGAGTAATCATTCTTCTGTAAATAATCTTATTACGACAGTATGCCAGTCCTATTGCTAACTGTGTTTGAAAACGTAATTGTTATGTGCTACGACATATACGAAATACATTGCTTTGTCATTCTTAGGTTAAAATTGGAATATCGTATGGTGACGGTCCGCAAACGGTCGAGGGTCTTCCACGAGGATTGCTCCACAAGCCACCAGCCCTTGGGTATGAAGCTCATGAAACGTTTCAGCAAGCTAATCTTTGAACTATTGACTTAATGTCAAAAACAAAAATGATACATCGATCTCGCTAAACTAGCTTTAAAGCAGCATTTTGCGTCTTTTTCTATGATTTTCCTCAACCTCACTGACTCCACTATGCCAAAACGATATACATAACTAGCTTATCTATTTAAATCTTACTTCAAATGGTGGCATAAAAGTCGAAAAATTTGCAACTTTCAACTTTGTTTTTCTCCAAGATATTTTCCGTTGGGATCCCAATAAAACTCGCCCATTATATGAATATTTAAACACTACGAACGTCATTGACCAGTACGTAATACAACACCATCCTTGATTTGTGTACAGTCTATATGGCAGTTGTACCAGGGAGTTCCATAACAACTCCCTGGTTGTACCAACGCAAAGTCTTGAATCTATTTTTAGCAACGGCTCATAACTAAACATGCATCTCTGATTGGTTGAATTCAAACTAGTGGGTTGGGGGAAGTGTATGCGATTAATTTTATATGTGTGGACACTTTTCTCATTATCTGCAAATATCCTTAATTACTCGCCAAGTAACGTTGTTGGCAGGGAAAAACTTGGCTAATATCTTAGTTTGCTGTTTTGTGATTGATATCTGTAAAAAACTCGATGGACATGTCAAAAAAGTAGAAAACGGCGACCAAACGCAAAATGCTGCTTTAAAATCTGTAGATACAATTTGAAAGGTCTGGAAATATACCGCGACCCACCGAAAAGTTTTCTCACAAAACAGTTTCGGACCGCCGACCCAGAGCCCGTATGAATCGCCCTTTACAGCTATCTCTGATTACAATTGGAAATTTTGTGCCCCGTCTTAATTACTGGAGCCCCCATTTCAGAATCCCTGGTCCAAGTCCTGAATATACCCTTAGTTGTTGTCTATTAATTTCATCCTTGTTGTTAATTATAATCAATTCGAAACTTAAACTGAAACAAACTGATCTAACTCGAAGTAATGCAAATGATTAAAGTCATTTAATCTTAAAAGAATAGTCCAGGTAAAAATTTCTTTTTGATATGTAACAGAGGAACATAATCGGAGCATTCTAGTGAAATTTGCATTCAATTCCTGTGAACCTTTCTTTAGGTATTGACAGTTGAAGTTATCTGATATTCTACCAAAGGTGAACTTGAGTGAGATGTCATAGTTGCAAACTGACAAATATTTTTTATTTCAGTCTATTGATTTGACCTTGGAAGAGATAGGGTTAATAGTTTGTCTAAATGGGATGTGAAGTCTATAACATACCAATAACTATGGTACATTCACATTATATATGCATCCAATTGTGGAGTATAAAATTAGACGTAAATTTCAAAGGGAAACAAAACAAATTATTTATCAGTGTGAAACAATGACGTCACAGCTGTGTGCTCCAAGTTCACTTTTAATACCAAAGGTGGCAACTTCAACTGTCAATATTTCAAAAACGGTATATAGGAATTGAATGCAAATTTCATCAGAATGCTTAGATTATGTTCTTCTTTAACAAATCAAAGAGAAATTTTGACCTGGACTATTCTGTTTAGCTCCCTTATTGACATGGCGAATTATGTCCATCCTTAAACAGTCATAACCATTTGAGTCGAGAAGAATTTATATTGACGATACCTACTATTACAAATTACGACTAGTATGTACTGTTTGTTAAAGAACCTCAAGGGTATGTTAGCATTGTTTATTTGCACGGTATAGTTTAACACAATGGTATGGTTTGACCAAGGCTTTCTGTTAAGAAACATGTACAAAAAATGATACATAACGCATGTGTTGAGATGAGCAACATTGTATTATTACATTTACTTCATACTATATATGTAAAACAATACATACTTGCCTCAGTTGAACGGAAGCGTTCACGAATAAATCGCATAAAATCACGCCATTCGCCATATTGAGCGAGATTTCACATTACATATGCAATTGTTTACGTACTTTTTGGTGCTATTTTTGTCTGTTTGAAACAATGCTAGAAACATAAAATATACGTTAACACGACATAAGCAACAAACATCTTAAAAGTACCTCCAGATATTGTGCCTTAATGTAATTAAGGTGTATGCGATTACACATAAACACACGTGAAGTAGATGCTTTACTTGTTTTCAAGATGGAAGTCAACTTAGTTCTAATGCACCATGTTGCTTCATACTCGTTTTTTTTATGAAAGAAAATGAGCGAAGGCTAATGTGATTGAAAATCTGAATGAACAGTAAAACATCATGTGGGTCACTTAGTGTCAATAAGGACTACAACTGCAATATGTTCTAGTAACATAAAATAACAAAAATGTAAACGGCTATTACATAATGTTTAAGACCAAATACTTGGATGACACGAAACTTACATACACCCACTGGTTCATAGTGACATAGCAAACAGGGGTGTCTGTAATCATCTGGTACCATCATTAATTGATTAGATGTATAAGTAGAAATATAAAAATAACAATAGTTAGATAATAGAAAACAAGATAATATTGGTGATATTAAGTATTAATGGCAAAAGCAACACAATTTTTTTCAAAAATTGATAGAATGTGTAGTTTACATTGAAGATTTTGATGACGTTTATCATTATTTTATATATTTTTTCTTATAACATTTTTAGCCAAGCTTATAACCATTGACCACAATGTGAAGATAAACTAAATTAAGTTCCTTATAATGTTTCTTGAAATTAAGTTCAGAAATAAAAAATGACAATTTATGCAAAATAAGTGGTATTTTTTATAACATTTATAACCATTATCAGGCCTGAATCGGGGTAAATGGGCTCAATATACCACCCACACCTGTTTTCATCCTCAGATAGTCAAGAATATAGCAAACCCTTACGTTTGGCCTAAGTTTTCTAAAGTCTCAATATGCCACAGAATCTGACATCTGACGTCGAAAGTGCTACTGTTTTCTAGGAGAAGAAACATAGACCACACAACCCCACAATCTGGATTCGCCCCGATTATAACTCATTTACTTCAATGTGCCAATATGCTAAACACAGATCCTTAAAGTGTTTTATGAAATTGAGTGCAGAACATAATCACCAACTCCAATTAACTGATTTAACCACATTTGTTATTCAGTTATGCATTCCGTGTTTTTATGCAACTACCACCAGAAGCAAGTAAAAATTATGGACTAGAAAGGTCAGTCATGAGTGTAAATGAGTTATTATAAGTAAAGGTAGAACAGACAAATAAGAGTAATCTTAAAAATTAAAGAAATAAATGGTGGTCATTGTTTTCGTTTCTTCTTTTTTTCAGTACAGGCACCATTGATTTTTATTGGTCATGTGTTTTTAATTCAATTATATGGTTTTGTGATTTTAATTCAATTATAATCCATTTACATCCATTTACATCTTTTTGCAAACTTTCTAATTATTCCAAACAATAACGAGATTACGTTATTTAGTTACCATTGTCACTGTCTCAAGGTAAATTGCGCTTCATATTATTTTACGAAAATAATTTCAAAACAAGCAATTGCTTGATATTCGCGAAAGCAAAGATTTGGAATTAATTTGCTCACGTTCCCAAATGTTTCCGGGATCTTTAAAGTATCGTACAAGATAATGTTGTTCTGTATTTTGTTTAATTTCGTTATAACTTGTGTCAGTTTGTTCTTTGTTTATCTTTCTCTCTTTCGGCCGTCTTAAAAACTTGTATCTCCCCTTTTGCGATGCAAAAGAAATCATTAATTAGTTTTCCATGAGGTATACCTCTCTACGAACGATCTCCACATGATAATCATAGAACGACATTTGAGGAGAAGGACTGGCATTCCTTCCTCTGCATCATAAGGAAGTAATTTATTAAATACAGGCAGGGGTGTAAAACTGAAGAGACCTCTGAGGGGAGAAAGCAAAGTGTGAGCAAGACGAGATGAGAAGAAAGTTGTATAACAAGAGGCTGCTACGTCATTGACAACAATATTCCCATTCATTGTCATTGGACAATACACTCCTCGACATAGCTCGTGAGTTACTGAGGTTACTTTGTCAGGCATCATCACACCATCTTGCAATGTGAATATGACGTTACCAAGGCACACATTTCTTGCAGCAACATTGCCACAAAAACTACTGACAGGCAATAAATGACCTGGTGAAATAAACAACTCTTTGCCAGAAGAAGTCAGTAACCGAACATAGGTTAATATTTCTGTTTCATTAGCATGTGAAAAGAGATAGACCTTGTCAAAAAATACATGGCCATTCTCATCATAAGCAAGAATTTCGTCGTTTAATTTCACTTTAGATATTTTAGAGATTCCACATCTTTTTATTCTAATTGTGGTTGACCCTGGAAAGCACCATTTTGCGTTCTCCATACATTTCTGTATAACTGAATGTTGCTCCTCAATTTGTATAAGTATTTCGTTTTCAATTTCTACATTACTTAATGCATTTTGCTGTTCTTCTGTCAGGTGTTTCTTTACTTTATTAAAAATTTCACCGGGAATCTTCCTTTCCTTTATTTGTTTGTCTAGAGCTTGTAATTCATTCAGATTCATTCCTGTTAGAAACGTTGTCAGATTTTTATCAATTATGTCTGAAATGTTACCGAATGCGCTATTCCTTAAATTTTGCAACTTTTCCTTTTCTCTGGCAAGCTTTTGCTGGTCTCTTTTTTCGACAATGGTTCCCAAGACGCTTTGCAGGAAATTAAGATTCTGTTTTACAAATGAGTGAGTTATTTCGTCGATGCTTATCTCAGAGTCGCCCATCACATCCTTTACAAGCTGAGAAATTAATGGCATCAAACGGGCTTCCCAACACTGTTCGTTCTCTAAATCATTTATTAATTGATGTAAACATTCTTCATTTTCATCTTCCACTTTAATTGGAAAATTTACCATCAATGTTCTCATTACTTTTGTTCTTTGTTCCTCTAACTTAAGCTGTCTCTGTTTTGCCAATAGTTTTTCTTGCACCTCTTTGTTCTTAATGTTCTGTCTGATTTCGGTTGGATTTTCAAAGAAAGTTTCTCTGACATATTCCTGGATATTGTTGCTTTCAAATTTCAAATCTTTCAACTTTAGTTCATGCTGTATTAGTTTCATTACAGGTTTACCTATTTCCTTTTTCTTAATTAGATCTTCTAACTTTTCCCTTGATAGTTCTTTTAAATGACGGCTTACATGAGAGAGTACAATTTCCTCCATTTTTAGTAGGTCTTTCTGTCTGTGACTTTCCTCTTGCTTTTGTATTAGTTCCATTTTCATGTCTTTCATCTTCACGATAAGTATTTTGTCTTTCGAGATGAACTTGGAGAAGTACTGTTTAACGTCATCTTTAGTAATATGCTTAAGCAACTGCAAATCACAACTCCTCATGATATCATCTGCTTTGTTCTCCAACGTACTTTGGATGGCGTCGAGTTCCGGCACTGACAATATGTTAAGATACGTATCAATCAGATAGCAACGCAGCAATTTTTCCATTTTGGCCTTTTCATCGAACTTTCTAATTCTTTCAAGCCGATCTTTTTTCTGTTGGTCAACTTTTGTCTTTGCCATTTCAAATAATCTGTTTGAGTAAAGTTTTCCGTTTTTTTCAAGTAAAACTTGAGCAAAGCTGCAAAAAAGTCTTTCGCGTTGAAACTTCGTCACTGACTTGTCTTGAAAGAAATTTTCGACGGCTATGACTCTGTGTTGAACTTGCGTTAAGAGACTGGCGAAATCCCCTCCTTGTGACATTTCGTCTTCCATGAACTTTCGCAGTGAATTTTGCCCCTCGCCATATTTACTGTTTGCGTTAGTAAGAACCAACAAGGTGTGTGTGTAAACGTCTTTACCTAGTACTTTCTGTTGAAGAGTTATTTAATAGGAAAAGCTATAACTGAAAACAACAATAGATTGCATTAACGTAGTGGTTGTTTGAGAGGGAGAATGAAGAGAGAGGAGGATGAGGAGAGTGGGAGAGGTGGTGAGAGAGAGGCGGACAGGGGGTGGGGGGGGGGGGAGTTGGTAGTGTTCACTCAGAAGAAAAAAATTGAATTACCTCTATCACAGCAACGGTATCTCGTTCTTCTGCAGTGAATCTTGTTGAGCCCAAAACCAGGAGAAAAAGGTGGATGCCTTCCTTGAAAGTTATCATGGTTTTGGCTATTTCAAGCATTAAATTTTCATTGTTAGCATCTATGGCGGTGTCAAAAAGTCCAGGTGTGTCAATGACGGTTATTTTAACTTTCGCTTCGTCGATTTCACACATTTGTATCGTCTTAGTCTCCGACTGACTGCTACTACTTTCGTTGAACCCACGAATCCCTAAAATTGTGTTTCCGGTGGCACTCTTACCAGATCCAGTTTTCCCGATCAAAAGTATGTTAATCTTATCAGGAATTCGAACATCATAGTTGTCAAAGCGTTCATATGCACACTTAAAACAGTGGAAGTTATTTTCATAGGTCATCCATTGATCCTTTACTTTGCTGGCATTGCTCTGCGGTAATTAATAATGCAAAAAAATATTAATAAGGATTATTAGCCGAGAACAACTGCATACATGTAAAAGCGTTGTGAATATCATTTTGGAGGTTTTTGTTGTAATCATCAACATAATACTAATTAAAAGTAAAATTATAATAAAACTCAAGTCTGTCTTAAGCAACTGCGAAGTAAATAAGTTGTTTACGTTATTTAAGAAATGCTATCTGATTACAGTAAATACCTGCTTTAGTTCGAAGTAAGTTCACATTTAAAAAAAAAATTCACATCCAATATCACAAAATGTACGACAAAGGATTATATGAGTTCACTATAGTTTGTAATCTGTAAACGGCAGGATATTTATAGATCTATCCGCCCAACTCTATCGATCGATCTATCTACTTTATCTAGATTATCAAGTTCCAAAAAGCTACACAATTTAAAATAATATTTAAATTTTAAATTTTAAAATCACGATAAATCCAAATCTGGATCTGGTGTCGATGTGACCATTGTTGGAACTTGCTTGAGGGTTGCAACGTCTTCCGAAAGGAAGACAACCGACTCTACCCACAAGCTACTAGAATGCATTCGTCCCTAACATTACGTGAATATTGTGCAAGTAACATATTCCAGCTATAGAGTAGACTAATCCAATATTTCAAACCGAAAGGTTCCTGCCCCTCGAGTTGTAAATTAAATTCAGAACTAAGATCCTCCTTTTGCGAATGACAAAACCGAAAGCGAACCATCTGTAATCAACAAAAATACTCTCACAAATCCCATGTTCGGTAGGGGGGGGGGGTAGGGGTAGGGGGAGGGTGTGGAATACCCAAACATCAATTTGTCACATCTTTTGCTATCGTCATGTTAAATTAGTTCTTTTCCAGTAAGTGTTGACTTGATATTAGAAGATGTCTATATTGGCATCATTGTATGATTTGTATAAACATGAACATACTGTACTGTATGGTATTTGTACCGCCGTCATACAATGTAAAATTTACTTTAGATGACGAGTGCACCTTTCCCACGATCACCAATATAAAGATGAGGTTGACTATAGTGTTGACACCCTCTATACACTAACGTACCCAACGTACGCCTCAAACAGTACGGTAATCGTTAATTAAGATGTGGCACACGCGCACGGCAAATATAGATTGGAGAACCCAACGAGGTATTGAGTTTTTGACCGTACTCTATATGATCTCTTGTATGTAATTTATCTTTTATTTGATTTAAATAACCGATGTAAGATGTAACTCGACGATTAATGGTTTCATGTTGCGCAGGACTTGAAAGGAGGGGAAGGGGTTATCAACATTTCCCCTGACTGGTTTAGGTATCCGAGCATGAACATTTGTGGGGGAAAGGAGACTAAAGGATTTTATAATGGAGGGTTGCTACCCTGATGTAATTGAAGCCGACTCCCATTTAGGTGGGGATTAGGTTAATTCTTCCAAGGAAATTTAAACAACAAACTTGACGTCAAATGGTGCATTCCATCTGATCCATGTTAAGACTATAAATTAGGTCTACATTAACAGTAAAAATTTAATTTGTCCCTTTCATAGGAGGACCAGAGGCGAATCAAGAATTTATTACTAAGGCGTGTTGTCCTGATGTCATTGAAGCCGTCTCTAATGAAAACAAATATTATAGACGTAAAATGGTGCATTCCGACTCATATGTATACTATAAATAAGATCTATATACGTAGCTCCAAAACGTAGCAAAATTATTGGTTTTTAATATTTTGTGTGATGTTTAACAAAAGGGTTGTATCTCTGTAAAGCAGTAGTCTATTTCTTCACGGAGGCTGAATTAAAAAGATCCCCCGGCTGAACCATCCCCTCCCACTGAACCATTCCCCCAACGAACCATTTCTCCCAACTGACTATGGGTGACGGGGCATGTCACCCCACCATCCGGGCATGCTGCTGGGTTCATTTTGTGGTTGTATAGTTGTAGTTTGGTATTCAGAGATTATATGTATATTGTTCTTTGCAGTTTTCACGGAGGTGTAAGATTGGTAAAACACACCTTCTACAGAAGCTTTTGTATTCTCAGTAACTGCGTACCTCACTGCTACAGTATTTGATAATTAAGAACCATGTTCTACAATTGATATAGGTAATTGTCTCTTTTTAAGAGATTCATTAGACTTTATTATCCCATATAAAAGTATCTCCACATACTTACGTTCTATATAAACTGGTTAATGAATAATTAGCGTGATACTCTGCCTATATAGTAATAAAGGCTGTTCATTGAAATGAAGTCTTGGATGTGAGCAACTTTAGGTGGTGAACACAAAGCAGATTGAGTAATGAATATATAAAGGAATTAGTACTTTTCTTTCAAGATCAATTAATTTAAAGTGACAATTTCAAACATATAGCCAAGTTGAAAGAAGCAATTTTGAAAATCAAAGAAGTTTCATTTATCCTGCTTACCTCTGCAGTCCCTAAGTTTTCTAAAAGTTCCTCTGCCAGATGCTCCTGTCCTTCACATTCCTTTAAGTACGCTAAAAATTCTTCGAATTTTTTCTTCCCTCTCACCTTGAGAATTTCTACAAAGGCCTTAACTTTATTCTCCGTTTCCGAGTCCGTTGAACTGATTCCGTCGATATTTTTTTTATCATCGTCTGTAAGAATTTTTTTTCCATGCAAATTAGATACTGCAGCATCGATATCCAAGTCATGAACAAGTGCTTTTAATGACTCATCTAGTGCCGTCCTTTGTGCTTCAGTCATAGACATCTTTCAAGCTGTTCTGCCAAACGTAGTCGAAAACCTAAAGAGGGCAAATGAAAGATCTGACATCAAATAATTGGGCTGTGTCTAACATAAAGCTTGATACTGTGATTTGTTTTGGTTAAAATCACCAAAGTTGTCCACTTGCACTGACAAAATTTTTATTCAGCCAATATAATGGATCACAACATAAGCAAATATATTCAAAAGAGACAACAGATAGAAAAAGGACTTGCGTTTTATTTTAATTAATCTTCTTAAAACATGTATTTCGCTTTTTACATTTTTCACTATTAGGTGTGACACAATTGTGGTCGCTATTTATTGGAAGTATCCAACTAATATTTTAAAACGTTCTTCCAGGCAGTTTAGGTATTGAAGGTACGAGAAACTCTTTCTTTGACCTACGACTACGGGGATGAAGGAATCCTACGATTAACAGCTAATGAACTCAAAGAAAAGACGTTTAGAAGTTCCACGTTTGAACGTAGGTTGCTATATTCATTACCCATTTTCTCAACGAACGAAGAAATTGACGTTGACAACATAACTTCCAATCAGAAACCTCGGCTGCGGGAAAATTTTACAAAGGGGTGTTGCTTTTCACCCGATACACACAGATAACACAGTTACCAATGTTGTCACGGTGCTTCCAAGGGAATGTTACCTTGTACGATATAGCGAGGAGTTCTTTACAGCCAAACGGACTCTACCCAGGGGCGTATCCAGGATTTTCTGACCCGGGGGGGGGGGGCGCGAATTACTATCTAAGCGGAGCGCCACCATCGGTTGGCGCGCAGCGTACAAGAAAATTTCTGTTTTTGATACCCCCCAGATCTCACTGGAAATGGCACTTCTCGGGCTTGAAAATGACCAACCAGATGTACACTTTTTGCCTGAGAGCCAAGTATTTCTCAATAGTTTTTTTTCCATCCATAACCTTTTTGAAGATTTTCACCAGTCACAAATCATGTTCGACCTCATCGCATGTCCTGTGGATCATTGCTTCTGTAGGTGATTCCACGTCGCGGCCCACAATACCCGTCAGCCCCACTTTTCAAGGTTTTCTCCATCTACATAAAACATTTCGTTGTTTACATTAGCATCCCGCGGTATACTACGCAACTTTCACGGACCGTTCGTTACACTTTGGCATGCGATGTAATAACCAACGGTGGCTTATATGATATTGACATTAGCATGTTGAACGCGCGCAAAGCGCGCGAAAATTTTCGGTTATTTTTGGCGGGCAAGTCGTAACAGCCCCCAAATCAAATTGGGCTCCTACGCCCATGACTTCACACATAGACGGTGTTTAGGCTGTTCATCCTGTAACGCCATTTTCATGCTCACTGATATGATATAATATCTGCTGTTTGCCTTACAAATTCGAACACGCGCGTAGCGAGGAAATTGCCAAGGGAGGGGCGAAGCCTGTAGGCAAACTATCTAAGCGTAGCGCCACCATGAGTTGGCGCGAAGCGTACAAGAAATTTTTGGCCGAAAATGCCTCCCAGATCGCTGGAAATGGCACTACCCAGGACCACTTGTTGGCTCGAAGCGTACAAGCAAATTTTGGCCGAAAATGCCTCCCAGACCGCTGGAAATGACACTTCCCAGTCCTTGTTAGTTGCATCTAAGCATTTTTTATTTTGAAATTACTAGCGATATCATAAAATATATGCTCAAGGGGGGGGGGGGGGGGGGTCGCCCCCTTCCCGAAATGCGTCATGGTCCCCGACGACACGGTCGAGTTCGAGACCAGCCACAGTTGGTATCATAGCAGGTTTCATATATATACACACACACGCGTTATGATAGACCATATATAGTATATATATAGATAAATTAGTGACAGAGGAAATATGGAAACGTCAAAAATGGAGTTGACGGTGTAAGGGGTAGGTTGAGGCGCACGCCCCTTCCGAAATCCTCGATCCGCCACTGGCTACAATGTGTATATATTAGGGATCAGCGCTGTAATGATGTCACTGTTCCTCTTTCTCTTCCCGGTGTCTTTGCCTTTTTCTTTTACTCCCTCCTTTTCTCCTTTTTCTCTCTTTCTTCTTTTTCTTTTCCCTTCCTTCCTCTCCTCCTCTTTTTTTGCCCTCTTTTTTCCCTTTTTCTTCTCTTTTTTTCTCTCCTCTTTTTCTTACCCGGGGGGCGCGCGCCCCCAACGCCCCCCTGGATACGCGCCCGCTACCCTAGATCAACTAAATACTTTCATATAACATGATGTATATATATACTTTGCATATTAGATTATGGGGCAAAAGTTTTCATGATACAGTTGAGGATAAATTCGGCCACTGTTACCAGGTAAGTGGAGAAAAAGTACCAGGCTCGAACGCCATATTTTCACGTGGGTTGTTGCGTTTACTGAAGATGTCGACCGTCATATTGAACACCGGCATGCATTGGAGGATTCATTGTTTTTTTAAATTAGGAGGCTTAGATACCAAATATTGTATATTTTGCAAGTATATATACTTGTTTAAAAAATTTTACGTAATTTTTGCTAACTTCCCCTGTAGAGCGAGAGGCATTCTCTACCCTGGAAAAAAAGGGAGATGCAGCCGTCGTCCCCCTCCCCCACCCATACCCGGTTAAGGGTCTTATTATAATTGTTACGGATCATTCCACTAGTAATTTGAATGAACATGGTGAAAAATCACTGTCATGAATCAATTGAATTTTGAATTGAATCGTGTAATGACGTTTCCACATGCATATGCAAGCATGCACTAGGATACGGGAGTGAACGAAAATGTATGCAAATGATTCAACAATTAGAACACGACAATTAAAAAAAATTACACACGCTAAAATGATAAAATAATGATAAAATACCCAATGATGTGTGAGTGAGTATAATATACGCGTACTATCGAGAGCACTCTGTTCCAATGCTACTATACAAACAATAGTAATAATATTATACAGCAAATGGGCAATGTGTACACGCGTGCACACATGGGCGCAGATCCTGGTGGGGACAATTTGTCTTGACCAAACGCTGCATTTCAAATCGCCCTGTATTGAACTTTGGCGCAGTTTGATCCAGCATTGTGCAAATGATATGTATAAAAGACGAGAATTATTACTATTGACACTGTTAAGCGTGACTTCTCCGCTGAAGTATTAACTGGTAAATTGTGGTCAGCAAAACGGACTGAGTGCGAACAAAACAATCGTTAACATCTCACACTGTGTGTTGGCAATTTGAGCTAGCTTCACGTCCTGCGGTGTTTCCACTTTCAGTTGAATTATCTGAAGTTTTGGTTAATTTCGGGAAATATTTTGAGAAGAAAATTTTTTGGAAGGAAAGTATTTGGATGATTCTAATTATGTCTCTGAAGTAAGAATAATTTGTGCCTTAAGGAGGTTTGGGTGCATCATTGGGTCTGAGAAGTGTTATTTCCGGCGATCCTGGAGCTATATTTGCAACAAAAAAATAATTAATTTAAAAAAAAAACACAAAAAAGACACAATTCTTAGTAAAGAGAACTTGCTAAGCCAAGATTCAAAATGTGTTCTATACATAGGTTTTCAATTGGATTCTAAGCACATTGCAATGAATTTCCCATTAATGATAGCTAACGTCTGCTACTAACCCGAAATAACGGAGTGTAAGGTCAAAATTACTAATGGCAAAAATGAACTTGGAAAAACATATTCATAGTCACACAATTGTCATTTTAATTCTCAAAAATGAGCTGCACACATGATACAATCATTTGACAATAATTTGGTTCCTTTCTATAACAGAATAGTTATCATATAAGTGGAAAAGGAAGAGAAACAGAAAGATTCAATAAATGTTGTACATATCGTTTACTACAGTTTACAGTTAGTCCGTTCCGTTTTCATTTACACGATTACCTAGTAAAATATATACCTTGAGCCTAGCAGAATCAGTTGTTATCTAGCCAATATTGGACAAGTTTAAGGAAAGCGGTTCCAAGAATACTTACTGAAAAATTTCCTTCTTTGCCGGTGGATGAATTTACCAGGATACTGGATGATAGAAGCAATGAAGTAGCAATCAGTTTGTGAGAAACACGAGATGTTAGTATAACATATAAGGTTCAGACAAGTATGGATTGGACTGTGCAAATAAGCGTTCGTCCAATCATATTGGTGTACGTGGGGTCGCGTTTGTTTCAGTCTGTTGTTAAGAGCTCTTCTTCCAATCACGTTATCAAACCGCATATGGTGCCATAAGTCCTGGTCGTCCAATGACGGCACGAGAAACCGACCTATGTCAATTAATTTGACATAAGTCGATACCTTCCAATCAGAGCGCAAGAAGCATGTGACACTTGCCGTCCAATGGGAGAACGTATGGGACACTAGGCGCACCATACCCATAGAGTACGTGACATATAGTGTAGCCCAACTACAAATTTGAACCAACGCGATGACACTGAATTTTCAAGTGTCGTGTAACCATGCCCTTAAATTGGAAGTGGATGTGGGTGTTCTGGTGCGGAAGACCTTTCCGTCCCCCTCCAATAGAAATCTCCAACCAACTTCCATGTGTATTGATTTAAATCGTTAAAATCACTTAAAATTTACATTCGGCTAAATTCTTCAATTCTTCCGTTTATGCAATATATAGCCGGGGAGCAATATTAATAGTCTATTTTTACTATTAAGTTATAGTGCATCACCAAAATATATTTTCATGGTCACACGATTGTCAGTTTTACCTCTCAAAAATGAGCTGCACACTTGATACCAAATATTTGACAATTGTTTGATGCATTTCTGTAACAAAGGAGTTATCATATAAGTCGATAAGAAAAAGAAACCGAAAGGTTCCATTAATGTTGTACATTTCGTTTACTACAGTTTACAGTTAGTCCGTTCCGTTTTCAATTACACGATTATCTAGTAAAATGTATACCTTGAGCCTAGCAGAATATATCTAGCCTATATTGGTCAGGTTTAAGGAAAACGGTGAAAAGAAAATTTACAGAAAAATTTCCTTCTACGCCGGCGGATGAATGACCCACGATACTGGAGGACATAGAAGCAATGAAGGGGCAATCAGTTTGTGAGCATCACCAAATGTTAATGAAATTATGGTTCAGACAACAATGGATTGTGCAAACAAGAGTTCGTCTAATCACATTGCCTTGTTCGTTCAGTCTGTTGTTAAGAGCTCTTCTCCCAATCACGTTTGCTAACCGTAGAGAACGTGGCATACAGTGTAGCCCAACTGCTTACATCGAACTATAAATTTGATACAACACGATGATACTGAATATTCAAGTATCCTGTAACCATGCCCATAAAAATAAGGGCGCATCTGGCAAATACGTTCAACAATAACTGCAACTCAATTTAGATTATGATACGTATGCTGTGTTAATCTTTATCACAAATAAACTTTGTAGGTCTATTACGTATTAACATTAAAAATAAGGAGATGCAAATAAAGTAAACTTTCAGTAACATTAATTATGTTGTTTCACAATTAATGGTTTGCATTTTCCATATGCATTGCAACTTTAATCAAGGATAAGATGGAATACCCAATAGTATTAACAAGGAAAGTGGTGATTCAACCAGGAATGAGGTGGAATACCTTTCATATTAACCGGGATAATGGTGACATCGAGCAGGAAGTGCTGGTGAATTTAACCAGGAAAGAGATGGAATACCTTTGATATTAACCAGGATCGTAGTCACATCAACCGAGAAATGTTTAATTTAACCAGGAAAGAGGTGGAACTTTCTATGATATTAACCAGGATAGTATCGGCACCAACCAAGAAATGGTTAATTTAACCAGGAAAGAGGTGGAATATGTTTGATATTAAACAGGATAGTAATCACATTAACCAGGAAATGTTGGTTATATTAACCAGGAATTAGGTGAAAACCCATTGATATTAACCAGGATAGTGGTAAAATCTCAGCAGGAAATTTAACCAGGAGTTGCTGGTTATTTCTACCAGGATTTTGTTAATATCTCATTCACCAGGACACCTGGTGAAAACAACCAGGATATGGAGGGTGGCATATTAATGCAACTCCTGGTGAAAATTTCATCAGGATCTGGTGAAAATTCACCAGGTTGTT
>JAIPMN010186328.1:0-11691 GCA_020650975.1 Apostichopus californicus
ACACATACACATATATTTATATATATATATATATATATATATATTTATATTTATATATGCCGTTAAAGAAAGTGGGCCCCATTGGTTCAGTGACCGATATTTGTTATATAATATTCGATTGAACGACAACAAAAAAGCTGCTCCAGTCTTTTGGAAGTACATTAAACCTTTTAATGTTTATCAGTCCTTTACAACAAATACTTTATGCAATTTATTGAATAAAAATCGTGATCAATTGAAGCAGCTGGAATGCTGGATATATGTTATATCATCTTCTCGCTTCAGTACTTCAGTACAACAGTATTGAATTTAAACCAAAGGGATACTCGACAACCTAATGTTTCAGCTTGCTTGTGCACTAATAGATTAGCGATTGTCAATGAAAAACTCGTGATAGCTTCGTTGATTTTCATATTTATTGTTATTAGTTCCTGATAACAAACCCTTGAATAAATACAATTGACATCCGATCAAGGGCTACATTTGGTCAAACAGTTATGAATGTTGAAAGACGAAAAGGCAATTCATTTCAGCAATGGGTTCGTTTCCATAAAATTCTGGTTTTCAAAAACACCCCCTTCATGTTTCATAAATGCATCAATAGAACCAATTGCACTTAAAAAAATAATGTTAAACTAATCTGGTAAACTACAATATAGAAAACGCATTATTTTCATATACTGTAAAAAAAGATTAATATGTTTCAAGGACAATGCGATGTTGGCTTTCGTGATATTATACGTCAGATCAAAACAACAAACTTTAACGCATAGTAGTCCTTTCTTAATTTTCCTATGAATTATAGGTCATCGATACTGAGCCTCTTAACATACGTGAACATAAATTAGCATAAGTTAGCAAACTCCTGATTTCCATGATTATCTTTCTGTTAGACACGTGAAAACGATATTAACATTGATGGTAATCCAACTACCATCATGCTCTTTTACTAGTACTGGTTTTACTGGTATTTGTACACGTTTTGATGTGCCACCTATAACGTACGCCGAGTGTACATTATAGGTGTCATATACAAATGCACTTAAACTCATGCATTCTTAAAACTATTCAAAAATCTTGATCACCATGTTCATCTTTCCATAATAACACGTAATTGAAGGGCTTAACATTTTTGTAATCCAACAACATTTATGTCTATCAAACAAGTCAAATACCACTATGCTCTGTTACCAGTAGGCCTACTCATGGTTTTACTGATTTTTGTACATGTTTTGATGTGCCACCTATAACGTACGCCGAGTGTTGAAACAGTCACTTATGCATACTTGAAACTATCCAATGTCTTGTTTCCATGTCCATCTTAGTATAATAACACGTGATAAAATTTCTGAATATTTTGGTGATCAAACAATATTAATGTCTATCAAAGAAGTCAACTACCAACATGCTCTGTAACCAATACTTGTTTAACTAATTTTGGGTACACGTTTTGATGTGACACCATTAAAATACACATGCAGTTTGTATGGATACATACTGGCGGATGTCATCAAACTAGGCAAATTATAATAACGTTTGAATTGCAACTAGGTTTATTACGAATTTACACGTGATCGTAAGTGTGTCTTTTTTGTTCACTTCCTACACAGGTCACCCTTTCTGTGTACCAACGATCGTCTTTCTCTGCGAATTGATATATACTAAAGGTGTTATATCCTAATCATAGCTTAAAGGAATTTGCTAGGATATATGAAATTTATTTGAATAAACACCATCGACTCAATGCAGATATGATTTAAGCATAATGGTGAAAATCATTTTAAGTAAATAGGTCACCGGGGGGGGGGGGGGTTAAGGTACACAATGGTTGGCACAAATTACTTATCTAATTCGGAATACAAACTATGTAAATTTTCGATAGTACATTTATTAAGTTTTGGTTTTTGTGACAATTCAAATCCATATAACAATACAGAATCGAAAGGAAGAACATCTGTTAAAGATTTGATATTTCTTCCAACACCACTTCTCCATGGCTTCCATTCCTTATGCCAAGATCCACGTAACCACTCTAGCGTGAAGGTGTCTGTGTCCCTTTCCAAGACTCTTCCTATATATGGTCTACTGGTAGTGTCTTGCAAGTGCACTGCTACCAGCATTCCGGGCGTTAATCCTGAGAGGTCGTCAACCCGGTCTATCACTTTGTTTGGTTTCCCTTGTCCAGCTATCGTTATCTTCAACAAATAAATAAGTTATAACTGTTTTATTGACATCATTTCAAAAGAAAAAAAAATGTTGCTTTTGTAATACTTAATGTTATGGGGAGGGCGAAGTTCACTTCAAAAGGGGGGGGGGGGCAGACAACAGACAATATGGAGACGTGATGAATGTAGCATGGCGTCTTAAGCTATAACAGACGTTTCTTGTGAATAGGATTGGCAGAGCGGTGGGTTCGGAAATGTCATTGGTACATTTTCCCTAAAAAATGATGACTTTTTGAGACTATTTTTGCCCTTCGGTCATGGTAAAGTAGGAAGGCGACCCCCCTTAAACAAACTTCTTTCTCTGGGCTTAAGAAAAAAACAGTGGTTGTTGGTTGCCATATGCCGCCATTAGGACAATAAAGTCAACGGCGCGAGAAAAAAAGTAAACAAATACATACTGAATGAGAAAAATAAATGAAAACAAAAATAAATTAAAAAGGTAATGAAATGCTTAATAAAAAACCTTTCAGCAACTTCCTTTGAAGTGGAAATTAAGTTTTCAACCATGCACAGATATTAGGAAACAAAATTTAATGTGAAAATTCAAATGCGCGCGAAGCTAATGTGACCAGCCAAAAAAAAGACAAGTTTTTGGAAAAAAGAAAGAAAAAAGTCAGACAATTCGAAAATATAGAAGCTTTTCGAAAATGAATATATACTACCCAAATGCTATCTTCCAAACTGAAAGTTAGCGTTCCCCAAAGAACTTGTTTACCGAAACAACTTTATTTTTAAGAGAAAGACGATGTGCAAAAAATATATAATAGAGGGCGTTTTCCTCCTGCAAGCCTCCTTCAGAACAGTGCATACATCCACATCTTTCCATGTAGATTTACCATGTACAATATACCAACATTACGTGTCGTGGTTTAACAATAGGGCTAGTATATTGTGTGATCCTATCAGGTTTTATCCAAATTTATCACATCCCGAAGAAATGACTGCAGAAGGTACAAGAATAGAAAAAGTGTGTCAAGGAGTTGTATCTAATATTTTAGTTAGAATAAATCGCACGTTGCTGTCAGTACATCGTCTGAGAGTAATGATTGAAGGTGTATAACAAAACACGGAAACGATCGTGAGAAATACGATTATAACGTTGGTTTTGTATTAGAAAGAGTATTTAACAATTTGTGATTTTTTTTGGGAAGGCGGGTGGGGTGAATCCTTGGACTATGATAACACTTGCAATCTGAAATAGTAGTTTGGTTTGCGATGAAGTTGAGATCATTAAGCTGTGATATAAGTATACTTTTTCAATGTTAAGCTTGGGGTCAATTATAATTTTCTTCGCTGAAATGAAATGCGTTCAGTCCCATAGCCCTCCTCTCAGCCCTCTTTTTATATTAATCGCAGTATCACATGATGTCTTCCTTTCTTTTTCTTTTAGTACGTTGGGTGGGTAAATCATCACATCAGAGAACTTCAGTCCATCTTTTTCCAATGGCTTTATCATGAAGGTTATCCTCTGGGTGAATTAATATTTTGTTTTCATTGAATATTGTAATTCCTTGAACATGAAAGATATTAGACTTACTGGGGGACATGCAAAATGTACTCTTTGTTGAATACTATCTATGTCGTTGCAACATCGTGGATCCATGGGGCGATGTGTGGAAGAAGTCTTCATTCCAGCAATCTTCCAAACTTCGGACTGACTTGGTACCTGTCAGGGCAGAAATGCGCATAAATTAACTACGTTACCATAATCCAACAAACAATAAAAGAACCCGTTTACATATTGTCTGTCTTCTTTGAGATTTCACTTTCTGAAATCATCTGATATAGTTCATGAAGGTGACGTTCATGTAGTTTGCAATCTTGCAGTTAATTCACTCATAATATTTTTGACTTAACTGCTGAAAGGATATCATGAAACAAGGCCACGCCTGTTATCTATTTAGACCAAGAAAGCATCTATATGATCAAATGCAACAGTGCGCCGACGCCTTCAAGTGGTCGGCTTCATGAAAAGATAAGACAGGAAAAATATTTTATTATTTAACTACAATTGATGTTCTCAAGCTATCGTAGTATAAAAAAGTGTTTTTGTTCAAAGTGTAACCAGTAATTTCAAATCAGTGTAAAATACGTTTTTGGTAAGAATGGTGTCCAAAGTCAAAGCATTTTCATATTGATAATATGTAGCAGAGTTCATAAAATATGTTACTGCATCTTCCTGTAATAATGAAGACGATTAATTACAACTTGGTTTCATATACGTAACTTACGGACCATTCGTCTGCAATATTCCTCTTTGGAACGTCGAAAGATAAAACACGAAAAACGTTAATATGAGCATTCAGTTGCTCCTTTAAACTTGTTACAATACTCTCCTTTATATCTTCAGTTTGAGAAATCTAATTGAATATCAGGAGAAGAAATAAACTCATAACGTACGTACATTTTCGTACAAAGAGACGTTTTCTATATATTCAGTCCACCATTCTCTTGCAGAAGGGGGCATCCGATTGCCATATGCCAGCGGCAAATCTTTCCGTAAACGAGGTACATCAGTTTTCTCTAGCGATGGTTTTACCCAGTCAACCACCGTTTCTAATTGTGGTACCTCCTTTATAGTAAGAAAAGATTTGTTTTGTTCGAAATGTTATCGTGCAAGCGCTTCGTTCATAACTACAGTCTGCTGTTGTAATGCGTACCGTAATGATTATCTTTTCTCAGATTGTTCATGAGTAATCAAATGAAAGCTTTCAAAAATGAAATGTTGACATTGCATTTTGTCAATTATTGTTGTTAGTTTTTGGTAAGGTTAAAAATGAGAAACCATCTTTTAACTGTGGTAAAATTGATTTAAAGAATTTTTATTTAAAAGAAAAGTTTATGTATCAAACTAATTGTAAGCAAAATGCTTTTGATATCAGATGGCATAAGTGGAAATCTTTATTTGAAGTTTAATGATTTATTTGTTGTTGTCGATCATATTGATTATTGGTCATAAAGTATATGTTATTATGAATTGTAAATTGTTTGGACTCTTGTTGGAATGACAATAAAAAATAATTAAAAAAAATAAAAAAACAAAATAAAAAAATTATTGTTGTTAGTTGTTCTGTCTATTTGTGCGTTCAAAAACTTATTAACGTCACCAGAGGGCAACCGGCGGAATGCATGCCTCTTTCATCTTTTCATCAAAGCTATCCCGTATTGAAGGCTTTGCAGCTCTATACTTTTAATTCATCATAATTTGCCATTCTTATCGTTTACGTTACACAGAGGTTCTAGTCTCGGGGAGTCTTGACTGAAAGAATAATATTGTTAGATATTTAACTGAGAAAGAAGTGTGGGACGTTTACATGATCAAACCAATGCGTATTTGAAAATTATGCCGTCGGAGCCGCCCTGCATGCGGCAAGCCGTTTTTTCTTTATATTCCGAACTGAATTTATCTTTAAATATTACAGATGTATGTTGTTGTAGTCCTTTGCAGCTTTCTCTTGAGTAGCTCTTCCAATAACTAGTTTAATTAAGAAAAATAAATTCCTGGTCCCGTGTATGTTCAGTGATGATATATTCAGTAACAATTCTCATATTTCCTAATGTATGGTTCATTTACCTTCAAACAATGTAAAGCTTCTCCGTCGCTCAAGTGTTGAGGTTCCCATGGATCATTTACCCAAAGCTTGTAATGCATCTGAGTTTTGCCTTCTGCATCTTTGGAAAATCGAAACCATTGTGGTTTGCTTTGGCCTTTCATTCCGCCTGATAGGGCTTGACCCATCTTAATCTTGATGTCCTGTACATTCCTTACAGCGTGTACTGCAATGCTTGGTGTGTAAGCTGTCGCAACGCACCTCTCCGAGTCTGTAAAATGAGAGAATCGTGAAATGCATTATGCAAATTTTCTAACGACCAATATTAGAGGAAATTCAACTCAGATCATATCATTCAAAACATCTTGACCTACTTTCGTTTTACAAGTGATCATTAGCATGAATTACGATAAGTTAAGAGAAATGTCACCAAGTATACGAGTATTTTCATAATGAACAATACGTCTGAAACATATTAACGCATAGTTATGCGCACATTGAATTAAAAGGTCTGTCTGAATTTGTCAAACGTGTGTGGATCCAGACATTTAATTTCTGGAAAATACCGAGAAAGAAAGATTAAGAGAAAATATTACATTCCATGCAAATCTGAGAGCAAAATGTCAAATTGACTAGATTTGTTTCTGGGCCAGAAACAAATCGGAAATTCAGGTATAACAAAAAACAGAAACACGGAAAACGTCGTTGTTGCTTTGTTTTAAGAGGTGTGGATTGGAAAATGGATATAGCAAAGTATTTTAAGAGTTATGGAAAATAAGGTTCATGATGAAATTCGTTCTTAAACATTTTGAAATGTTAAGTCAGATTGGGGCTTTACATGAAGCTGGCAGGAAATTCAATTTTTACAAGTGAATTGTCCACGCTCCTGTCCTTTGTATTAAACAAGCTAAGGTTAAAAGCTAATAACCTTGGATGGTGCTCTGTTGGTTAATGGCGAAGAGAGCACTGCATCCTATAAGACTTTCAAAATATATGCAAAGTCAAATTGCAATTGACGTAAATTCCAAAAAGGCTTTCTATAAAGCAATGAAATTATGGCGAGGGAGCTGTTTTAAATATGTGAATATGCAAACAGTTAGAACGTATTACAAACCCGGCAAGGTGTAACAGTTAGTTTGTCGGAGGGCTGCAGCAATCCTTGAAAACATTTGGTCGACGTCCTCGTGTGTGTGGCCAACGGGTAGGAAGTGAAAAAGGACCTGTAAATACAAAGTATTTTTCAGTTATTTTTAACGTGGTGTAGAAACAATTACGATGGACTTATCAAATCAGACACCATCTGCCCAGAAGACAGACAGAAGACAGACAGAAGACAGACAGAAGACAGACAGAAGACAGACAGAAGACAGACAGAAGACAGACAGAAGACAGACAGACAGACAGACAGGTAGATAATATACACACATGTGTGAAAAATATACACTTATATACATACATATAAATATATTTAAAATTACTTACAAATATAAAAATGTCTAGATAAAGTCTAGAAAAAAAAAGAAAAAAAAAACAACCTATCTAACGACCCTCAGGTAATTTGGTTATTAGAATTGGGTAAAAAGGAAAACCTGAATCTGTTATGTTTAGACCGTTATGCGAACTCTGTTACCTGAACGGCAGAATACATAGTTCGGGAAAAGAGGATGTGTTTGGTCATTTAACATTCTGTTTTCGGGTGCACCATATCAATGTAGAGTTCAGAGACAGATTTCAGCCAATATTAACTACCAATAGCACGGCTGGCAGCCCTTACGATCCTCTTTAGTTTACTCGAAGAATTCTTTGGAAGCAGCTTGAAAAATAAATAATATTTAAAGTATTATAATTTCTTTCCTTTGGTAACCTTTATATGATTGCAGACCAAAAAGTACTGAAATCAAGTAAAAAAATGAAAATACCTCTCGGAATATGTTCAAGCCAACTAGTGTCTCTCCAAACGTTAGAAGGAAACGATTTTTATTTTCGCGATAACAATTGTCCATTTGCAGGAAAAGACTTTCACCCAGCTTGTCCTTGTTTTCCGTTAGGCACATCACGAGGCAGTGAATTGTAAGGTTCGTGTCATGAGGGAATTGTTTGATATCGTAATATACATATGGTCGCTTTCCTTCTGGCTCATCTGTATGAAAAATGACACCTGGGTGGTATGAATAAAAAGTATGAATTACATAACGAATTGAAAACTACGGGGAAAATGTCAAACAATCGCAGAACAAAAATCCATTATTTTTATATACTTATGCATTTAAATCGGAGTGATCGTCTGCTTGCGCGTGTGACGCTGCACTCCGATTTAAATATGTTTTAAGTAAATGGTTTCTTATTAGTTTCTGTTTACTTAAACCCAGTTATACCTGTTATGTGGACTGGTAATCGGGCAAGGGGTTTTGTATCTTTATCAGCAATCACCAGATGTGGAACGTCAGTCTTACTGTGGTCCATCCCATCAATAATCAGACAGGAAAGTTCCTGTGGTGACCGCCGCGATTTTATTCTTGCATCATAGTAGGCGTTTCGCTCCTTCCTAGGAGATTTAGTTCAAAGAAAGCACAGTCACAAACATTTGATACAAGAAGTGCCGGATCAGGAGAATAGTTTGGAATGATTTTTTAGCTTATATAGAATATTTTTGTTGTAAGTATGTATTAACTAGTTCCACGGAAGAAAGTGCATTAGTAATATTTTACTCCGAGCGTTAAAAACATTGATAAGAAGGGAAATATCAAAATCAGGTGGACTTACAATGACATACTCTGTTTTATGTTGCGGGGAAGGTCGTTGCTGTAACAATTTCTCGAACTAGGAAAATTCAACTTAACTTTAATAGTAATAATACCAGCAGAGTATACTGGCTTTTTTGCGCCCTGCATTTTTGTGGCTATCCGACAATATCAAATCAATAATACGAATAAGTAACACACCGTTTTTTAATCTCGACTTGGGTTGAAAAATTCTTCCCCAGTTTGGCGTACAGATGAATATGAATTTTAATATTTTTTCACATAGTGACGAATGGTTTTGAAGACGTTATTATGGCTTTAAAAATATTTACATCCTAAAAATTTAGAATGACAACTAAAATATAACTTGTTTTCTGTGGAGACAACTTAAAAAATCTAATTTTTGTTATCAAAAGTTCAGTTAAAAATCAGCGAAATGATTCGGACATTGATTGTACTTTATTAAATAACGTCAGTATGCCGATCGGGGACGAATTACTTACTCTACTTGCGCGCTGTGCTCCTCTTTCAGCTTCATCAGACGTTTCTTGGCTTCGTCTGACCTAGCACCGTAGTACGCCTCGTCAAGTTGAGTGCAGGTAGCACAAACAGTAAAATCTGAGTTCGTCTGATAAAAGGAAAACATATCTATTGCATTTTTTTTTTAATTGAAATATTTACCACTTATCATGTTTATTTAGAATGTAATCAGTTCGTGAACGATTTAAATGGAGACACCAGTCTGAGACTGTCATGACTTTTACTCACACTTTGTTTACTTTCATAGAGAGATAGTAATGTATTGTTTTTCTTTAGGTATTCACTTGTTTTAGATTCTATAAACTTTAATGACCAAAAAATAAAATGATGATCAGCCGGAATTCCTAAGTTGGTATTTCAGTCTTCCTGCTCTTCGTAATATTTCATTACGATAACTTAAATGCTTATGAACTAATTTGTAAAAATTCGAATATCTTACCTTAGTTATTCGAAATTCTGGTAAATGTTGAGACCATATTCGTGTAAAATGTTCGTACGAGATAGAACCTCCACGCTCATCAGCTTTGATCTCCTTAATCATACGCTGATAAAGCATCTTCTTGGTGTAGATACGAGGTAAGTGCACCTCTGTCTTGTGCGGCATGTAATCACCGATAGCATAAAAAAGAGATCTCATCCAGGACAAAGCTACGGTTGTCTTCTCTGACACTTTTCTGCGACCCACATTACCATGTTTTGCCACAGTGTAACCATGGGCATATAATTGTTTGCAATTTTTGAACCTCCATCGACTAATGTTATGTGCTAAGCACCATGCTTCCTCACAAACGAGCTTCCCCTCAAGAACAAACTTTAACTTTGGCGCTGCATGTTTTGAGGATTGCTTTAAACAGGAATGCTTGGCAATTTCTGTGAGGATGAAGCTCTTTTGCTCTGATTCCTTAATATGTTTGAGTTTCTGTTCACATTCTAATATAGTACTAATGGACATGGACTGAGTACATTTCTTTTCACAGCCACATTCTGATCTTAGTACGTGTATGGGGTCCCTTAACTCTGAGAGCCTTCTCTTGGAGAGGTTACTACTTGCGGGAGCTCTATCGATCGGAGAAAAGGATAATGGAAATGATTTGAGCTTGGTGTTTTTCTTTGGTGTAGATGACTTAGGAGCTTTCTGATGTTTCTCAAGTTCTGTGTCATATGCGACTGAACTATTAAATGACAAATCATCAGGTCCAACATCAGAAAACTGTGAATGTTCTTGGTCTGAAATCCCAAATATAGTCCACGTACTTGTAAATAGCACTTCTTCCTCAAATTCAGTATAGTTTTGGCTACAAGTCATTTCTTGGTCAGAAGATCTCGATAGATCCATCTCATGTTAAGCTATTACAAATGCGAAAAAACTCCTTATATCTTATCAGATGATTTAATGCGGTCAGTGCACGTTGTTCTGTGAGAGCAAATATAGAAGTTCGAAATAATTGTTTCTACCAGGGCAATACTTCCATATGCTTCTACTACATGCAAAACTTTCATACACCTATTATACAGGCCGCATTGTGTGTGAGATAGAGAAATCATCGATGCCCAGAGGCGAGTGCGTAAACATCCGGTCTATTCAACACGAAGAGCGCTTCTGAGCAGATTAACTTGAAACATCTGAGGGAATACCACTTGCGTGTTCCTTATCAGAAAGGGACGTTCCATTTTCTTTAGCGTTGTTAAAATAATTTTGTTCTCAAAAATTTATAGAAAAATACATGAGATTTAATTTTACATTACAACGACTCCCTAAAATGTATTTACATTTATTCACTATTAACAACCATTCTTCAGAGAAAGTTAACCCTTTCCCCTTTTTAATCGAGAAAGTTTCCAGAAGTTTTGAAGTCCAGTAAACTTAAAGGATTGCTGTATTGGCCCCACATATGCCAGTCTGAGAAGTTTAAATATGGTAAACTGTGGTCAAAATATTGTAACTGTTTTTATCACCACCTTTCAGGAAATTTACCTCACTGGGACATTCAGTCATCTTGTGTTCATTTAGAATGTCTGAGAACAATTTGGAAAGTAAATAATTTTCGGAAAGTACTTTTTGAAAACTTCTTTCAATTATAGCATGCTATAATTTGGGGCCTAAACAGACTATCTTTAAATAAGAAGGTTCATGTTTACAGAAAAATATTACGCCTTTAATATTTAACTAGCCTCATTACAATTGGTAAGGTAAATGAAACTATATCAAGATTAGAAAAAGCGGAAGTCGATTTTAAAATACAACGATTCTTCAACTGGCCTTTTTTCATTTAAACTCAATGAGCGACTGAAGGGTAATTCCATTTCTGCGAAAATTACTTCAAGTATGGATATGAAATAATACTTCAAATATGAACATCATAATGTCTTTCAAGAAGCAAGAAATAAACTACCAAGATTCTTCTTTGTACACATACTTGATTAATTGATTTCTTTAAACTTTTTAATACATTTTAAAATTGTAAAGTGTCAGATACGATGCACTTAATTTATCTTTAACATGCCGCGAAATTAAAAAAAGGGAGGGGTGGCGGCACTCTTCTCCTCACCCTAGAACTGTTTCAAATGAGCAAGTAGAACTGGACCGAAACACCTCTGAAAATTGTATCATATATTTCATCCAGTGACTTTCAC
>JAIPMN010186474.1:0-17023 GCA_020650975.1 Apostichopus californicus
GTATCATATATATTACAAGTTTTTGAAACACAAAGCAGTTACAAAGTTGGTTAGGGCTTTCTGTTATAGCATAATGGTTCAATGATAGGATATAAGTTTTTACGTTTAGTCTCTATTTCCGGTTTGGCGGCAGTAAACACAAGGAATAACCTAATACATTAAAACATTTTAGACACGTATATAGCGCTGCTACATCGAGATCGTAGCGCTCTACAAAAGGAAAGCTCAATCTTAGAATATAGATAAGTCTTCAAAGCTTTGCTGAAAATGGACAATGAACGAGAACTCATAATGCTAACAGGTAGGCTATTCCACATGCATGGGGCAACAAGAAAGAAAGATTTGCCCTCCGCTTACTTGTGGGTCCTGATGGTACTGGATTCAGTGAGGAGTGTGGTGTTAGAAGCAGAACGTAAGTTTGATCTACCAGAGCAGTAACGTGAGAGACAAGCACATAAGTATGCAGGGCGGTACTGCTTTTACACTTATAAACTAGAACCATAACTTTGAAATAATTCTCACTTCGACAGGAAGCCAATGTAGTTTATGTAAATAAGTGTTCGCTTGATCATACTTTAAAGCTTGACACACAAGTTTCGCCGCCCAGTTTTGGATACGTTGCAACCTCTGGATGTTACTCTTGTTACAGCCAAGAAGCAGGGAATTTCCATAATCCAGCCTAGAGAGAATCAGATAACGAACGACAAGATGGCAAGTGTCAATGTCTAAAAATCTACGTATCAGCGTAATATTTCGAAGTTGAAAAGTGAGACTAGCACATAATGATTTGACATGTGCGTTCATAGACATATGTGTATCAAACACCACCCCTAAATTACGAACTGTGTCAGATTCGCAAATGTATTTATCTCCAACCCGTAGAGACACTGGTAGCAGATGCGCTCGAGATGTGGAGAAATGGCAACAAAGATTTCAGTCTTGTCATCATTCAGCTTCAGAAAGTTTTCATACAGCCATTTTTTTGTGCGCATCAATGCTAAGTGACAATTGAGTAGAAGCTGAATTGATGGAAACTGGATTTTTGGGATCAAAAGTTGTATATAGTTGAACATCGTCTGCATACATATGGTAGTATAACCCAAACGAATTGATTAACTGGCCAAATGTAGTGTATATATAGAAAATCCTGGGGGTCCAACAATGGAACCTTGAGGTAGAATCAAAAAACATTTTAATGGGCATCGATAAAACTATCATCAATACATATTCTGCTAGTTCTATCACACAAATAAGACCTGAACCAATTTAACACATTACCACGTAGTCCCAAATCAGTTTCCAGCCTATTGATTAACAGACTGTGATTTACTGTGTCGAAGGCACTACTAAGATCAAGCAATACCAAAAATACGCCTTGTGTTGAGATATGGATTTCATTATGTCATCTTTAACCTTCATTAGGGCTGTTTCAGTACTGTGCACCTGTTTGTAGGCGGATTGTAAGTGCTCATCGATATTATTCAAACCCAAATGATCATTCACAGCTTTCACAGCCTGTTTATCGATAAACTTAAGCATATCGTTTGGGTTCAATGAAGCCTTCTTAATAATGGGCGTAACGATAGCATGTTTAAGAGACTGAGGAAAAACGCCGGTGGTCAGAGATATATTTTAAAACTCTAGTGATAGTGGGTACAAACGAGTCAACATTTTGTTTTAAGAAACCAAGGGTCGATGATACCAGACTTGGTAGGAGCCTTACTGATAGCTATAAGAACGTCAGCTTCACTTAATACGTTAAACTCAATAAGTGTGCATTGAACTGGTTCATATGGTAGGGAACCATGAATATCCAGATTGGACATGTCATTTTGAAAACACTGGTAGATAGTCTTTATTTTACTATCGAAGAAAGTAGCAAAGTCATTACTAAGCTCCTGTGGCGAATCATGGGCAGGAAGTACTTTGTCATTTTTGTTTAATTTGTTCACTTTTTTTAATACAATCTTACTGTCGGCGTGCTAACCTAATGCCTTCGTTATGAATACAATAAGGCGATTTCTACATCAAATCATTTTCAATCAGAATAAATAGTATGTCATATTGCATCATATCTCTGAATATGTTTTTCGATTGTTGAGCATTGTCTACTGTTATACATATTCAGCATTAAAAGTGTATGTTAACTGCCAATTCAGCCTTCCTTACATATTGCACATGTACACAGTACAGTGCAGTATACTATGTGATGAAATAGGAATGTCTGTGAGACATACATTTGATTTACAACCAAATTAGCCATTATGTGCTAATAGGAATTTGCCATTCTGTATTTAAATGGTTATTTTATGTGTCTAGGGTAATATTACAGAATGTTGTTGTTCTCCATAAATTGGTAGAAATGTAACGTGACAAAACTGGCTGGCCTTTAAAAGCAGTGAAGACTCGCCCCAAGACTCACCCCGTGCGGCCATCTGAAAAAGTTAACTTTCCGTTGCTTGCAAGTGACGTTTTGTTTGTGTCGCTACAAAATTCAGACAGTAATGAAACGTGATACCTTGTTATATTTAGCTGGACCTAAGATGTCCATGGCTGTATCGTTTATACACTGTGCAGTGTGATGTGGGTATTGAACGCAGCTGTTTGTTTAATTACCGACGGTAGCAAGCTGTGTGTTTTTTCTGGGATCGATGGTGGTGTCTAACTCTTCTGTTACACCTCATTCGAAACTAGGTCAGATTACCGGCATTAGACGTTTCTTTTTGCACGAGTCATCACACCCTTTAAACAGAAATTTATGTTATTTCTGCAAGAGTTCAATGGTACGTTCATTTGGCTATCGGTAAGGGGTTAAAGATGGCGACACTCTAAGGAAATTTAAGTTAACTCTGAGATGCAAGGTTAAATATATATGACTTTTGACAACAATGGGAGCTCTAGAGGTGTTTCTAATAAAGAACTTTGCCTTAAAAATTATTTGAAACAAAGAATATCTTTATCTTTCAGATATCTTTTCATGGAAACCATGGTTCCTATTGCTGGTGTTTCGTGAGGCTGCTAGTAAACAACTGTTACATGTTGTGACATTACAATACAAGTAAACCAGTAATCATTTGGCATGCATCAATTTCAAAACAGTTTTGTGGTACCAGATAAATCATTTTCAAATCCAAGACCAACTCCACAGTTTCTTCCAGAGGTCTCTTTTTCCTAAAAGAAGGTAAACTTTAAGAACAACTTATTTGTTTCCATTGACTATCTTTTAAAAAGTGGTCATATATTTAGAATGCTTTGAAATGCCAACCATAGAACACATATTCACACATAAGCTTTCGACCAGTGATGTTTGGCCCTTCTCAATATTTATGAACAGTATGGAGAATTAAAGGCATTGGAGACTTGCCCCAAACCGCGTGCCGCCCTCTGAAAAAAGTAAACTTTCCGTTGCTTGCAAGTGAAGTTTTCTTCTTGTCGCTACAAATAAAGACAGTAATGAAACGTGCTACTGTCACAAGTGACACATAGTGACCCTTTCTAGAAAGTAACAATCAAGAGATAATCCAGAAACCACGCAAACACTCTGCTTTTAATTCTCATGGATTTATTAGCACGAGATGTTTCAATGATTATTGGTAAAAGAAAATATGAAAGAAATGCATACATGAAAATAACTTACTTATCCAGGGAATCCTACCCCCTTTTTGCTAACTGACACTGCTCTCCGTATAGGACACACCCACTGGTATAATACGCTTTATGACAGACTTCAGAAGATCACCGCCCACAAGGTAGTCGCTCTAGGCGGAGTCAAACTATTCAGCTTTTGGCACGTGTCAAAGGTAGGATACCTTTATCCGGCGTCTTAAAAGTTAATGGACCAGACCACATCTATTGGCACGGAAGAATACCCCCGTGACCCCAGGAAGTTAGCTTTGGAGTCACCAAAATAAAACCCTGTAGACAAACAGAGGAACAAAACCATTCCTAATATTTGTTTTAAACATACGGTCAATTTCCGGAAGCAAAACTACGATTGATTTATCGTAACTTATAAGGGGCATTTTAACTCTCACTCCTTACGAGACACATTTACTTAAACATGATACAGCTTTTCCTCCGCTTTCTAAAGATAATCTTACACATTTTCAGCATGAACTCTTTACGCGACAAATTAATGATCTGCCTTTGTTCCTCAACTATAAATTCCATCCAATCTCAATAATAAACCAATTATGCGACAAAATGAAACTAACTTTCGTTACATGTATTAGTCTCAGCATTTCTACTAGTTATTCGACCACTTTTAAGAATTTCGTTTCAATTCAAGCACTTTGAATCATACAGTTTACTTACAAATAAATTTACGAAAAGATGATGCTCCCTCATTCAATGTGGTCCTAGAATATACCAATTTTACATGAATACTTAGAATACTCACAGATTATTGGGGGTCGCCTGTCCGTAATCTGGTTTACTACAGCAAACTTCGCTTGTCACACTAAACGAATAAAGCACTCTGCTCGACCTTGTGCGTCGAGAATATACTGTATCGTAGCGGCTTGTTCTCAATAACAAGTACACTAAATTGTCCTCAGTGACAATATACGATTAACACAATTTAATACCTCATTGCCTTTTTATGAAGATGTTAACTCCCGTTCTCAATAACGGAGAAACTACCTCTCTCCCCGACGTGATATGGTTACCAGATGGAATGCAACTGACTAACTTTCCTGTACCCCACCCTAACATCAACTTTGCAAAAACCACGAACCTAATATGACGTAACGGCTCTTACAATTTGTAAGCCCAGGTATTCCGATACATCTCGGTGAAACATACCAACAATAAGGAGCCGAGAAACCCGGAATATAGTAACTCTTTATATGCGACACAGGTGCTCCAATGCACACAGTGAAGCATATCAACACCAGGAATTTTGCATCCACTAACGTGACAGCTACCTTGTTATCTTTTATCTGGACCTGAGATCAGGGAGTTCCGTAACAACTCCCTGCTGAGATGTCCATCGCTGATATGTACACTGTGTTGTGGGTATTGACCGTAGCTGCATTTATTGACTGTACAATAGTGTCTAATTACTGACGGTAGCAAGCTGTGAGTGTATTTTCTGGGATCGATGGTGGTGTCTAACACTTCTGTTACACCTAATTCGAAACTAGGTCAGATTAGATGACCGGCATCATACCTTTCTTTGTGCGCGAGTCTTCACTCCCTTTAATAGCCTCAAAGATCACTCATAAAGGGACAGTTTGTAATCTAATTATTTTTTGTCTAGATGATCAGATTTTAGTATTACTATTATTATTACTATCTACTATTGCTATAGGATTATGATATCTTTCATTTCAGTACCACAGTTCTTCACAACATGATTGGTGTTTGATAATTAAAGAATATTTAGCACTACAGTAGTACATAAAAAACAGAAAAAAACAAACATTCGTTCAAAGTCTGCAAATTTCTATACAAATGCAAAAATTGTATAGCAGTCTGTACACAAGAAGCATAGTAATTTTATATGGGACAGCGTTGAGTGCTTTCAAAACTGCTAGGCCAAAGTTTCAACACTAAATTTTTCCCAGATATAGACACTGTTTCATTTTGGAGAAAAGTGTTTACCTCTTCTTCTCCAGTTGTTTGCCCCACCTGTTTTGTAAGTCTTCTGTATATTTTAAAAAGCTGGAAAAAGAAAAGTACATACTGATAAATTCTCCAAAAATGATATAAAAGATAGAAAATCTCTATTGAAAAGAAGACATTGTAGAGAGCTGTTGATCAATAACAGTGTCACTTTATTGATTGGTCTTTCTTGCTTCTTTTCTAGCTCTCCACTAGGACACCAGATGGTGGTAAAGCCGCTCCCCGGCCCCCGATCAAGAGCGCACCGCCTGTGAGCGGCCTCTTTTTCAACAAGTCACATGATGAGGAGCGTAAACCGAGGGCGGTGTCCTTTCATGACACAGACAGGACTGGGTGTATCCTTTTATCAACTGGTGGAATACGAGGAGCGTGAATGCTAGAATGAATTATTTCCATCCATTTATAACAGAATTTCATTGAATTTTCTCCCCAAATTCATGGAATTCCTATCACCATTCACAATATTTCTTATTGGATGCTTGATGTCCTGAAAAATGTGATGCCCAATGAGTACATATTTTATGGCAATTCTGAAGCTATCAAAATCGCTCATTTTCAAGCAATTTCTGTAGGTTTAGCATTGGTAATTACAGATCTCGAACTGCCAATTTGGAACAAGTAATATAGTGTAGTATGTTACAGTAGGAACAAGTAATATAGTGTAGTATGTTACAGTAGGAACAAGTAATATAGTGCAGTAGCTTACACTAGGAACAAGTAATATAGTGTAGTAAGTTACACTAGGTACAAGAAATATGGTGTAGTAGGTATTACGTGACCGTTCTCAAACTTTATGTGGAGAACAGATCACGTGACATAAAAAGGAGAACACAATGATGAAAGTAAGTTTAGAGCATTTAATATGCTATTTACATGGCAGAACAAAGAATAAATAGGAACATAATAGATAAATACAGTTTCTTAATTCTTAATTTTCTTAATTAACGTCTTTCTGGACCTGGGAGAGCCGAGGGGAGAGTTTCTGACTTTCGCCGGATTGGATTACCTTAGTGTTGCTATAGGTGGATAGTGTCCAGGTTTGCTTTAGAATGGTTGAAGTAGTTCGGCTGGTTGTAGAGCGACGAGAATCCATTAGAGAACGTAGTAGGTTGGAGTTCAGACAAAAGTATATATAGTTAAATATATACTGTGTTTAATATGGGCACAGTAATCAAAGCCGAGGAACCGTCAGAGGTGTGGCGACAACCTCTTAACGCAACGAACGGAGAAACGGAGAGGGCGCTCAATCGGGCGTCTGCGGCTTTTATACCCGGAGTGTAAAGGAATGTTCCAGTAAGCTATGAATATTCATGAAGTATGCAGAAACACTTTGTTGGCGAGTTCCAGTTATGTAGAATGCGTGAGCGCATCTGGGATCGTACGGTAACAATTGGAAGACTCAGAGAAATGATAACATATGTTACGTAATCGGGCAGATGAATAAGTGGGTTACATAACAGTAGGTTAAACTAGGTACAAATTATATAGTGTAGTAGGTTACACTAGGAACAAGTATTAACTTGTATTAAGTTACACTAGGAACAAGTAATATAGTGTAGTAGGTTACCGTGAAACTGTTTCGACTAAACTCAAAACGTTGCATTTTGTTTGAGTATAAACTCAATGACCTATTTAGAATCAGACACATGGTGAACATGGTGAACTAATCCAGAGCAGTTCATGATGTGTTAAAGTTGCGTTGTCTGTTTGACAAACTTATTGAAATGTTTTGTTGAAATGAATATCAGACCCAGAAGAAATTAATGATTGATATCTCCATCATAATAGAAAGTTAACAATTCCAGCAAATCCAGAGCAGGTCATTATGTGGTTAAGTTACATTGTCTTTTCGACATTCTTGTTAAATTATCTTTTGAAATGATTATCAGACCCAGAATAAAGTTTAAAAGCCACCTACCTAAATGTAGTAAATTGTCTGCATTGACAAGTGAAGCTTATTTGCATATTGATAGTATTGAGAAGACTGTGTATACATTCCAATGTTATTTCTGTTATTTGTATGTTAATTAGTTGTAGTAGCCAGCCTTTAGTGACGCCCTCACTACACCCTGTTAATTGTAATTTAGTCATAGTAGAAGTATATCATAACTGCTTACAGCTCAGTAAATTATCAACGAGATTGTTGTGCTTCAAAGCCCTCACTACAATGTCAACAGCAGATATCTTTTCTTTGATTAATGTTTTGATCTAATTTCCAAACTAGGTGAAGGCTCATTTTGTGAGGTAAGCTCACAGAGTTTTTTTTCGGTTTACTTTTATGCTCCATATCCTCCATCCTCAAAAATACACACACAGTATACAGTAGACAGACAGTAGCCTCAGTATATAGTAGACACTAGACACTACACAGTACACAAAACACAGAACACAGTACACATCGCACAGCGCACAGTGCACAGAGAACAGCATACATTACACACTGTGCAGTGCACATGGTACAGTGCACAGTACACAACACACAATACACAGTATACATTAGACAATAGACACTACACAGTACACAGAACACAGAACACTGTACAATACACAGAACAAAATACACAATATACAGTACACAATACACGATACACACTACACAGTACACACTACGCAGTACGTAGTGCACAGTACACACTGTACAGTACACAGTGCACAGAACACATTACACAGTATACAGTAGACACAGCACAGTACACAGAACACAATATACAATACACTGTACATCATACACAGTGCACAGTTCACAGTGCACCGTACACAGGGAATCACACAGAATCATCTATTAATGGTATAAATATGCACAATCTGAAGACTGCATTGGTCAATACATATCATAATGGCAACGGTATCCACCCAACGAGCTATCACGACTGACATGGTGTAATTGATTTATTCTAAGTTATTTAAGAAGCACTAAAACTTGTCATATGTTGCAATATTTACAGTTAGACAGGGGGACTGTTCAGTGAGTGACACAGATGCAGCTATTCATTTCTCAAGGCACTGACATTGCTAATTGAATCACTAAGCCAGAAAGAAGGCATGATTCAGTTTGCCTTTATTGCAAACTTTTTGCTATCAATTATTAAGCTTACTTTATACTGTCGCCTGTTCGGGGCATCAGGCTACATTGCCTCAATATTTGGAATCCCGACTGCTGTTAATATTTCTACACTTTGCACCTTGATGTCTTCAAATGGTTGAGTCTTTCAAGTGAATCTATTTCTGTACACTAGTTACCAAAGTTATCTATAAAATGATCATCAAAACCAGTTATATTTATATCATCCACTTGAATTTTGAAACTTAAGTCTTAGGTTCAAGTGGCTGCAAGGATAATTTTGAGCTACTAGCTAGTAGCTAGCCTATATAACAGATTCTCATTTTCTGACTTAAGTATTAGCAAAGATTTGCCTGATCTTCCTAAATGCATCTTGTCTTTTTCTTGACAGGTATACAAAGTTCAGAGTCGTGAGGATGGACGGTTCTATGCTGTCAAAAGGTCAAGAGAAAGGTTCAGAGGTGAAGGAGACAAGTAAGTTCTAGCCCAAAATAAATGTTTTGAGATGAGAGAAGCATTTTCCCTTAAGGTAAAATGCTGGGAATAAAAGCAACTGAAGGAAATTTCCTTTTAACTGAATTATTTTCACTGGAAAAGCTGTATATACAGCTTATCTGGGACTACTTCATATCAAATCTTAATCATTCTGAAATGTTTCATCCAATTAACAATTGTTTCCTTTTTTTTTCCTTCGTTCTGACTTGGGAAAGATACCAACAGACCTTGTTTTGTAAACTGACTATTCAGAATAACACAGTGGATTGTTTACTGTACAAATATTTGACCCTGGTAAGGGAATTTATTGACATTTCATTGTGCCTACGGTGTCAAGTGGCCAAAACGAGTTTCTGCCACTTGACTCACTATTAAAGAGTTTGGAATGAAATTTTAGCGGCATCAGGTTTCAGGCCTTGCAGATTCTGGAATTTAAGTTACTGTAAATTAATTTTTCAAAGTTATGAAATCTTCCATGTGAATATATGACATTTTATTTTACAAATACGTATTGTTTAACAATAAACATGTCTCTGGTATCATAGTGTGCTTTGCAACTGAAGACTATGCAGGGAATTATTTATTCAAAACTCTGCAGCCAGGCTTGTCACACGTTGCAAACATCACACACACATCACCCATATCTTACGTCAATTACACTGGTTACCTGTTCAAAAACATATTCATTTCAAGTCTCCTTAAAACGTATACAATGTATTACGGTCTTTTCTCCATATCTTACCCTACCAATGTAAACTTACGCTCATCGAATAAACTTCTTCTCAAATCAGGACCTCTTATCTAAAACATCTTTTTACGGCGACAGAGCCTTTACATCCGCAGCACCAAAGCTTTGGAATATTTTGCCTTTCAATATTGGCAACACATCCTCATTAACTACTTCAAATCTAAACTATAAACGTATTTATTTAATTAAATAATAGGTTTACCTAGTAGTGGAATATAGCTGTTGTATATTGCTTCATCACTGAGCCATGTCTGGGTTATATAATGGTTTTTCCTGTTTGCTTTTGTCTTTTCTAGGAGGAGAAAGTTGGAAGAAGTGAACAAGCATGAAGGTCTAAGAAAGCATATTCATCTTTCATAAAGCCTGGGCAGAAAGGGGCCACCTCTACATCCAAGCAGAACTTTTTCAAATGAGGTAAAAGATAATGTTTTTTTAATATTACATTTTGAATGGACCTTAGTGTATTAATGTGATCATTTGTGTAAGCTGAATATTTGCGTTTATTGTCTCCATAAAACTAGGTTCAGTAGCATGTATGCACAGTGAATAATATTTGACTGCATTGAATATTCAGCTTGATTGTCGTCGTAAATGTATGAATCACGCTCCTTGGTACCTTGACTTGGCCGATGCATTGCTCCAGTTTGTTGCACAGTGAAAAGTATTTTGCTACAATGAAATTCAGTTAGATGTTGTGGATAATTTATGAATTTCGCTCCTTAATTGATACCTTGTCTAGATTGGGGATATGTTTCAGTTTGATGTACACTGAATAATATTTGGCTACAATGGCAATTCAGTTAGATGGCGTGGTTAATATATGAATCAAGCTCCTTAATCAATATCTTGCCTTGGTCTGGGCTTTGTTTCAGTTAGCTGTACACTGAATAGTATTTTGCTTCAATGAATATAAAATCCCTTGTGTGTAACTTGCAGAATTAAAACAAACTTTACAAAGAAACTTAGCAACGGCGATCTGAAAACTGGTTTTCCTTCCATTGTATCCCTGAGGTTTATCTCTTGAGCACCTCCCACTCATGAATTATACACAGAGTTTTCTAACAGGCATAGTTCTGGTCTCACTTTCATGGTGTATATTGAATATTGAATCTGATGGTTTTCATTTGCTCGCACAAAACGTATCTGTTCTTCCTTCATGAATATTCATTGCTCATGTTAATGTGATCGTTCCAACGTCTATTTTCATTTCAGCTTGAGAGAAGTTTGTGATTTAAATCATGATATTCCTGAGGAATTAACTTTCAAGTACCTTGGAGATCTAATACAAGTAAGTTATGTAATGTATTGTAATAAGTGATTTTAATCCTCAGTTTATTACACGTGGGCATATTTCACTGATTCGCAAAATACACACTAAATCAAATATATTATATATAATTATATATATATGATACAATTTAAGAATAATGAACAATAATGAAGAGTCCAACTTTCCTACACAATTCCAAGGCAGTCTATGTAATAATTTACATTGCAGTTCTTCAATTGGTTCAGCTTTTGTGAGGACAACCATTATTCCAAACCATATATTTGTATAACAGGTTACCATGGTGACATTAGTTTAGTAGGTGTGGAATGCAGCACGGTTAGGTTTTTCATTACTGACTAATTTCAATACTAATACTTTTTACACTTCATTAAGTTTGTACATTTCTGAAAAGAAGGTTGCCATGGTGACATAAGTTTAGTGGATTTGATAGTATTTAGGATTTTCATGACTGACTGATTCAAATACAAATGCTCCTTAATCTTCATATTCCAAGACTTTGAATTGCCTAGATTTGTGCTAAATGTTACTGTGGTGATATAAGTTTAGTAAGTGTGGAATCATTTAAACAGCAATACTCTTTAGACTTGACATATATAATTCTTACATATGTAGATATGCAATGTGTCAACATCATACACATCTAGTTTTACATTTTGTAAGCAACTGGGAGGGGAGGCAAGGAGGGAACATTTTAGGTGCATTGTGGCTTTGTAAATGTAAAGTTTTTAATAAATGTTAACATTTCTAGTCCCAAAATATTCATTAAAACATTTCTTCTATCCAGTTCTTATGACATATTTTATCATTTGTATATTACTTAGGGACTAAAGCATCTCCACGACAACGACCTCCTTCATCTAGATGTTAAACCAGACAACATCTTCATTGGCAAGGATGGCCTCTGTAAGCTGGGAGAATTTGGGTTGACAGTGAGTTTGAAATCAGTAAGTTTGACGTTACATCCATTGTCATCACATCACATCTCTGGTATTCAAAGTGGAGATCAGGACATCCTCTCACATTATATCATATTGCATCCAATCACATCAAACCAATCTTATCCATCATTACTTTGTATCACATCCCACCCCATCCATCACCATGCATCACATCACATCAAAACACATCCCATCATATCCCACACCATCCATCACCTTGCATCATATCACTTCACTATCAATTCACAAATACAGGCAAACTTGTTACATTTTACCCAGTGTAATATTAGTGTCTGTAGATTTTTATCAAAGACCGATATATCTCAATACATTGCTATCTTAGTCTATATGTCTGGTTTACATGTTGTAGGGGTAAGAGTGTTCATGCCATGATTCCTAGGTTCATGTTTCAAAACCGCGTAAAAAACAAAACAAGAATAAAACAGAAAACCTATTCACAACTGCCGCTGTTGTTGAGAGGTTCTTCTGTGGATTTGGTATTTCTGGTTTGCGAATTTGAAACTGGTAGCTATCAAGCAGTTTTGTTTACCATGGCTATACTGTGGTTACAGTGAATGTGTTGCCTTCATCGCCATCAGTGTTTCAGATAATGGTCACATGATGGAAGTACACTCTAGTCTATGGATCAGGATGTTAAATGGCAGTCCCAGTAGCAGGAATGGATGCCACAATTTCAGACCTGCCTTCCAATTCTCTGAGCACTGGTCGAAGACGTGCAGATTTAAATAAGCTTGAGTGTTCATAGACAAGCTTCACATAGATATAGTTTGAAATGAGCTTCTGCTGGCACCCAAAGTCTTGTGATTCAATAAGCTAAAGTACTTCATCCAACACTAGTTCTGTTACCACCCTGAATATTCTCTTTGATGCTCACTGTTTACAGGGAGAGCTGATCAATGCTCGAGAGGGGGATGCCAAATACCTTGCCCAGAGTTACTGGAAGGGAAGTTCAGCAAAGCTGCTGATGTCTTCAGGTGAGTTTATGATGGCAAATAATATATGGATACATTTCCATGCTTAATAGGAGGATAGGTCAATGGCTAATTGGCTCAGTTGTTACAGCTATTTTTTTTTTATTTAATGCAAAGTGCAAATAGCATTCAAATCCATTCATATTATTGCTCGCAAGGAGGGGTTCAAGATGGTTGAAATGGGACAGAGTTTTATGTATCTTATATGGTTGAGTAGAATGACAAGCCAAGAATTTCTTGTTCCAAAACATCTGTAGTCTATTGCCAAGATTTGACAACAAGGTTCAGTCACATAAGTTGGTAACTTTGAATGGTTTCTTGCCTAGTATGTGTACTGACTATGGCTTCACATTTGTTGACATGTAGTCATGTTTCCAGGATAGAAAGGATTTGGTTGCCATGGATGGGTTGCACTTAGCTAATACTGGGGCCTCATTGTTTGGTAGGATGGTGAATTACTCTGTTGAACAGCTATGTTTAAACTAGATTGGGGGCGATGGGGCAGGAATACATGTTGATTCTAGTAGAGTTTCTTGTAGGCATTTTGAAAGCAAAGAAAGTTATATTCATAGTTCTAACATTATCAGGAGGCATGCTAAGGTACAGAGTTTCAGGGATAAGCTGAAGATTGTCTTTACCAATTCTAGAAGTATTCCTATAGATTTTGCTGAGTTTACTGTTTCTTGAGGATCTGGAACCTGATGTGTTTGGGATCACAGAATCTTGGTTAAGGAAGGACATTAATAGTACTGAGGTTTCTCACCCAGGGTATGTTGGGTATCGTCAGGACAGGAGGGATACTCATAATGGTATTGGGGGGGGGGGTGGGGGTTACTGTACGTTAGGTATGATATTGTAAGTGTTGTAATTGCGAGTTGTCCACAAATAACTCCAAGAGGTCCAGTGATGTTATTACTATTGGTGTTGTTTACCATTCTCCTAACAGCAGCGATGATAACGATGTCTTGCTGTTTGATTCAATTAGAAAAGCCGGTAAAAGGTGATGTTGTTATAATAGGCGACTTTAATTTTCCTGACATTAATTGGATAGATAGTTCCAGTGGTAGATAGGGTAATAACTTTTAGATGTTGTGCAAGATTGTTTTTTAAAACAGCATGTTACTTTTTCTACTAGGGGGGATAACTTCCTGGATCTTGTCTTGAGTTCTGATCCAAGCAATGTTGTTGATTTGAAGGATCTAGAAAAACTGAGAACTTGTAATCATGATATACTAGCTTTTGATGTTGTTTGCAAGGACATAAATTCTGTTTAAACCCTGTCAAAATTATGTTAAAATCTGTTAAACCCTGTTTATCGCTGATAATCCATGTTTATCGGCGATAAACCATGTCTATTGACCGACAAGCATAGTTTTTCGGCGATAAATCATGTTTCTATATTTGGCGACTGATGAAAATTTACAAGAACTACTTCCAAAACTCTACATGTTATGTTAGTATATATATGATAAATCTTTGGTTCCGAAGCCGCATGTGTTACCGGTGTGAGACTGTTCGTGGTGTGCTCAGCGTTGTATCTCGTGATAAATTCTGCGTTGGTGCCTTTGTTGAATAGAGAGGAGAGAGTATCAAATTCCCAACCATCTGTTGACAATTTCATACAGACTTTCCAGCTTACTGCGGAATTTTCAACGGTAGGTTTGACTTCGCTAGGCCATTGGACTATTGTAAGCCTTTATATTATGTAGTTAGGCTATTCCATAGAGTAAAAAGGAGTTCCTATTATGCTCTATGGCTATTTCCTATGACTTTCAAGGTCTTCTGTATAGACCCCAACTATAGCTTTTAGCCGATTATTGTTCCTCACTGGTCCATGTGCGGATTGTGCGAGACCGTAGCTATGTTTTTATGCGATAAACATGGTTTATCGGCGATAAACCATGTTTTTCAACAGATAAACATGGTTTATCGGCGATAAACTTTATCGCTTGAAGACACAGTTTGTGGCCGATAAACCTTGTTTTTCGACTGAAAAACATGTTTATCTCCGAAAGACCATGTTTATCAGCGATAATCCATGTTTTTCAAGCGATAAACATGGATTTTAGCAGTAAAACCGCGCCTATCAACCAAAAATCGAAAAACCATGTTTATCGAACGATAAACATGGTTTTTCGATTGAAAAACATGGGAGTTTACTGTCTTGGATCGAGAAAGTCTTGGTAAAAGGAAACAGGGTGGTAATAAAAGGCCATGCTTCTTCTTGGCAGGAAGTTACTAGTGGGGTACACAAGGGTATGTTTTGGGTCCCTTGTTGTTTGTTGCCTATGGGTCATTCCATATCAAATCACCAAATTTTGGGGTATGTTGTAGTTTGACATCTTTGAAAAATACTTCATTCCAACTGAGCAATTGAAAATTTCTGCAAAATGTTTAATTGACAACTTATCGTATCTCGTCAACTCAACATTTTTCTGCAAAATGTTTAATTATTCACTTCATTCCAAATGCTCAGTTGGAATTAAGTGAACAATTGAATTTGTTCATGATGAGTGATAAATAGCCCCACCAGCCCAAAGAAAATAATATTAAGCGCGCTGGGAAAAAGCACTCTATTTTTTGGTAATTCACTATGTCGTCGAATATAATTTGTTAAAAAAAAAGTTTTCCTCTTTGTTAAATTAAAATAGCTTTTGTAGTCAGTAGTCTATGTAGCCTTCAAGCAGATAATTATACTCATAGGCGTGGGAGCCCAATTGTTTTGGGAGGGCTGTAACGAGTTGCCCGAAAAATATAACCAAAAGTTTTCGCGCGCTCCGCGCGTTCAACATGTTAATGTGCATGTTATATAGGCATGCATCGGTTTTTACATCGCATGCCAATAACATACAATCCTTTGCCGTGTTATTACCCTTCCATATTAGTTACAATTATTGGGGAAGTCGTTACAATAATAATGTTAATAATAATACCAGTTTAACCATTTAAAAACACATTGCAAATTATTTTTCTTTCAGTAGGTGCCCGAAATATTTTCATCATATTGCCCGAATTTTCACAACAAAATTTGGTTCGGGGGGAGGCTGCAGCCCCCAGCGCCCCGCCTCCTACACCTATGACTATACTCAGTTGCTTACTTGCTTAGCCAGAGTGATTAATAAGTTTGTGAAGTGAGGGCCAGTGGGTACAAATGTATCGATACAAGTTCGGAACAAAAGTGCAGTCGCGAAAGATGGGTGTCTGACCGTATCGTTGACGAGTAGCGCGGGGGAAGGGAGGGGGGGGGGCTACAAGGCAGCAGTCGAAATTTTCTGTCTCCATAACCCATCCAGTTGGAATTTCAGCCACTACACCCCCCCCCCTCCCCGCAATCATCAGCCCTTAGCTACGTCCCTGCCTGTACCTATGTGACAACACTATAAAGGCCAATGTACTTTAAGATGATCCATTTTGGCTGTATTTGAATTATGAGAGAAACACTGATATTTAGACAGTTGTTAACCGGTTTACCATCTATTAGCGTATCAACAGGCGACGTCCAGCCCTTCATAAAGATTGATCATTTGTTACTTTGTATGTCGCTTACTGAATGTGGCAACATTTTATGATGATACCATAATAACATTTTCAAAGACACAAGTAGTATGGGTAATAACCTATAAAAATCGAACCACATTACATATAGGTTTTTTTCTGAAAACAACAAAAGTTCTCAAAAGTGAAGGAAACAGCCCCAAAGATCCAGGTTTAACACCAAATCCAGGCTCTGTTCATCACCATAGTTTGTGATTACTCGGACATGTTAAGATAAGCTGATTATCTTTCCCCTATCCAATTAAAGTTTGTAATGCTACTGATAAGCAGAAGTAGATGTGAATCTAGTCCGATGTGGAGCACCTCTCAGATGTTCCT